>WEIT01007403.1:2077-31808 GCA_013389985.1 Dryoscopus gambensis
TTTTCTATGATACCATATTTGCTTTTCATATCATTTGACTATATTTGAACCAAATATATCTGTTTTTCTGTCACTCAGTGGTAGGCTTTTTATCACTAGTTTTTTTAAAATGTGATTCTTCTGACTCCTATAAATGTGAAAAAAACCTCAATGTCTGTTTGTGTGAATGCTTTCTGAACCTGGTCTAGTGGAAGGTGTGCCTGCTCAAGCATGGAGGCTGGAACTGGATGATCTTTAAGGTCCCTTGCAACCCCAGCCATTCTATGATTGGATAAACTAGGAATCACAAATTTCCTTTCTCTAGGTTTTCACCTGTCAGGCTACGTGAAAAAGTTTTACTGCTGCCACACCAGAGTGAAAGCCCTTCCAATTCCATTCCAGCAGGTTGCAAGAGCAGGCACTGGGCTGTACTGGTATTAATTTTTGCAGTTTGTCATTTTCAAGCTTTAAAAAGTTTATTTCTATTAAAAAAATGAAGTCTGGTAAGCGGGAAGCAGCCACCCCAGCAGCTGAATTTCCCAGATCAGATTTAATCTGATCCAGTGTATCAGAGTGCTTTAGTTGTTCCTGGAAGGGATTGAACATGAGACACTTGTGCAAAACTGTTGATGAATAAAGATGGCTCAGTAATTTTTGTATGTGAGAGCTATCTATTTGATTGCTTCAGCTTTAAGGTAGTTCATCACAGTAATTCACCCTGCATTGCCTCTTTCACTTCATACCACAGTTTCCCATCAGTCCGATTAGAAATGGCAATGCCTTTATCAGATTAATCTTTCTTTCTCTTTCTTCCTTTCAGTATCTCTGACCCCAGGACAAAGCAAAGCCTCCCACTCAGGCTGTACTGCAGGGTGGTTGTGCTCATAGCTGAGGGTCCAGAGCGCAGGGGGAGGTTGAACCCAACACTTCCAGTGGAAATTGTTTGATACGTGCACACCTTTCCTCCTCTTACCAAAAAAAACCCCCAAAACTTTTCTGTTTCTAAGCAGATGACCAGAAACATTCTTACACAAAACCTGATCTGTTTACTTTATTAGATAAATAAACATCCACGAAAGTAATAAAGTAGCAAACATATTACCTGTGAGGTTCGGATTTTGGGCATCTTTGCAAATTGTATTTCATAGGGAATACAATTTTCTTTATCTGGAGTTCAAACAGAATTTATGTCATTCGTAGACAGATTGCATCCAAACTATTTTGTGTGGCCACAGTATAATCCCAGAATCTTTTTATTTCTCGTTAAGTATATCCAGCACTTACTCATTTACATTTACACAAACCATTTAATAATTACTCTAGAGGGACCATTTTGTTTTGCTGTCTTCCTTAAATCAAAATGTTGGCATGTAGCAGACTTACAGTTTTAACTAAAGGCAGTTAAAGCTGAAATTTTGATACTTCTATTCACTGCAGCAATATAATGAACAAGACAGGAAGAATTTTGATGATGTCATTATGTAACCAACTGTCTATCAGTATAAATACTGATTGAGTAAGAGGTTTTACTTTACTGCTGTATAACTTTCTTAATGATATAGTTTACCGTTCTGTTTAAATAGTCAAATTGCTTTTTCTAGTATATTTGACTAATGCTTTTTTGACATTTTATATGCTCTGGGTTTTCCTTATTAATAAAATTGTTGTTTTATAACATGCTATGTACTTCGGAGGAGATATTTCTGTCTTATAGATGTTAAAATCTATCCTCACAGTACAAAATCTTAACACACAGAATGGCACCAGGAAATGTGCGGAGCACTCTGAAAATTTCTAAGGGTCTCCTGGACCTTGATGAGCCTGAAAGACTTGTAGCCTCTTAGAAATGTAGTTGGCTATGACATTTAGCAAAACTCCGCAGCAGTGCCTGAAAATCAAAAAGAATCTCTGTGATGGTAGGGAAATAGACAAATATCAGTCTTCAGAAAAAGAAGAATGTATTGAATGTATTTCAGTTAATTGTAGTTTAACCAATGTGAATAGCAAAACCTCCATAGCCAAACTACAGCAAAGGACCTGATTGCTGTTCTCTGCAATAACAAAACACGGCCTTCAGCATGCAGCAAGACAAGAATGTTCCTTGCTTTTCAGCAGCAGAAAGGTAGTTTTTATAATTTGAACTGATTTAGTTCACGTGTACAGAGGGAAAAAAAAAATACTGTGTGGATTTTTCGTACTGCATGTCTGCAGAGGCTTCACAACACCTTTAAAAAACAGCACATACTGGGAAGAACCCACGCTCCCAGCGCACTCATGATCCAGCTCCGGAGCATCTCATGATGTGTCACTTAGATATTTTTGTCTTACGTACAAAAAGCCTGGAACATAATACTTTGATGCCCACCTATATCTGAGCAATTTGTGTAGATCATAGGTCCTGAGAGAGTCAGATAATGATTTTATTTGGTTTGTATCAAATGCACTGGCCTATATGCCAGGTGCTGTGGGTTCAAAGCCTCTTTGCACCTCTTTACTAATGACCAATGGATTCAACCACCTGAGGGGATGGCAGCGCTCAGAGAAAGATGTAGACAAAGTCATTAAAAGAGGACAGCTATGTGCAAAAATTGGCTCACAACTTGTCTCAGCCTGAGAAGATTCAGGTGTAGTAGAAAGTGCCTGGTAACATCTATTCTTATCAAAACTATCTGCTGTTGCTCAGTGGATTAAAGATCCTTCAGTATTGCTGCCCAACCGTTTTTTTTCACTGCTACGTGGTTGATGTTGTAAATACAGCAAAATCTCTTAATTTAGGTAATTTAAGAACTCCCTTCTGGGCTGATCCAAGATGTTCTCAACGCTTGTCCGGGAAAACATTTAGCTTGCAATGCCCTCTAGAGGCAGATTTGCCATAGTAGTGGTGGTGCCTGCAGACGTGCTCTTCGCTTTTCTGGTCCAGTACTGGAGCTTTCAAGAAGCAGGTTTGGCGGGGGTATTTGTTTGTTTGTTTGTTTTCTGTTTTTGTTTTTGTTTTTTTAGTTAGCCGCATATCACATTTCGATAGGAGCAGAGATCTGGAAACATTAGGGGCACTGCAACTGATGAAGATGCCTCATTCTGGACTTGTACTGAAGGTGCTTCCAACTGAGATGGGGCCATATTTAAACTGGAAAGCGGCATGGGGATGCTTGCAAACAATAATGGATTTTTACACATCAATGCTTGACAGAGAATAAGTCTCTGAAAACATCCAAATTAAAAATATTTCTAACAGCTTACTGTTATTCCAAATGATGTGTTTGCCACGTGCCTTCCATAAATCCGTGGCTCTCATTTTAATGAATTTAGAAGTTCTGCTTAGTCGAATGACGTTCTCTGTCTTTTCCTGGCAGCCATGGGCTCCTGTACGCAGAATAGCAGAGACTGAAAAGCAAAAGAGGAGCATAATTTATTAATATCAAAATCTGGGTTATACCATTCTAAAATAGAAACATTACAAGGGAGTCAGATCCATGTAATCAGAAACAGAATTTGAGCCTTGAAGCTTTTATTTTTCTTCATTCATAAAAGATTTTTTGGGATGAATTTTCTTTCTGGTAGGCCTGGAAAAATGTCAGCAAAGAGGCTCAGGCAGTGCTGGCTTGGCTTCATATTTTTCCATCTTTTAATAGTTCAGCTCATTAATGAGAAAATCATCTGGCTGCTGGCACAATCAGATGCAGTCACTTATCAGTACATTGAGTTCAGTTTATAGTACTCCGATTCATATTCATGATCAGAGGATGCAGTGGAGCAATTCATTTGTGCACTGCTGCATTAAGCAATCACTGCCAAAATGTGACATATTGAGAGTTTGCATTAAACTGCTTCCTTTGAGCATCTTTGAGTAAAGACAATCCCAAGTGCAGAAATCTGTTGAGATAAATCACTCAGCCACTTCAAGAAAAATGTTGAGATTCCATGTATATAACAGTTTAAAAAAATCCATTCACTGGTGCTATTGCATGTGTGGCATGGTGGCATCCTCAAATGCAAGTTTAGATTATTATAACAGCTAATAACATGTACAAACTAGATAAGAATTTTCCCAAACTGGCCCTCTTTTTTACCCCTAATTTATTTATGCTGTCTAATGAAAGTTAAGGTTGTTCTTGTTTTGACTGAAGATATTCAACAATGTCAAAGCCCCAACCTTCTACATTCTGTATGTCATGGTACAAATAAGGGGCACTTGCAGTTGCAGTCTGGACATGCTCACAATGACTCAGTTTTTAGGATGGGGCAGTGCTTATAAATTTGAGAGAGATGCATCTTGTGTACTATTGTGAGAAGAAGGTGAGGCCTGGTTTAGTCACCTTCTCACTTATTCAAAGTTTGTAGCGTGGGATAGTGGTGATTCCTTGTCCACATGCTTCGTTTGATTCCTTCAGATCATTTTCTACTGTCAACCTTTATAATCTTTTCTTCAGGTTTATAAAGTCTGAGCTACTCAGTGGTAAGAAAAGAATGAGAGAAAGAGAGAAAGAAAGAGAGAGAGCAAGCAAGCAAGCAAGCTAGAGCTGTAAATCCGTGCTCATCCATACATGAGCAAAACAGGTGCTAAATTTCCTTTGAATGTGCCCTTAATGTAGCCTCTCTTGCTTGAGTAGGATTGTTTTTGGTTTTTGTCATTGGTATTTTAACCAAAGTCTGGGCCAGTAAGAGGAGGAAATAGGCATCGTATGTAAGAAAGATATGAAATGGGCTGCTCATATTTTACGGTTTTTTAGCGATAATAATCTCACTCATGCCTAGTAGTCACCTGTGTTTCAGCACTGACCAGTCACTGACATGGGTCTCACTTTAGTTCAGAAGGCATTTGCTCGGTTCATTTTTCCTATTTTTCAAATCCATGTCAGATAGGTGAGATTCCTGTGTACCTGCTAGGAATCATTCACCCCCATGGTTTCCTTTCTTTGTCTGAGCTTTGCTTTTATCCTCCCGCTGGATACATTTCCCCTGCATCATAGGATACTTCTACTATATGCTAACTGTGGTATAAAAAATCTTCTATGGAAATTAATTGAAAATCAATTGGGAGTAAAAAGCTCAATCTTTAAAATATTTGTGTTTGCAATATTTCTCTCCCTCTTAAGAGCCTGTACCTCCTCCACCACCAAGTGTTGCCATCTGCAGATGAGAGGAGAATTGGTTTGCCATCAATCTTTTGCTCTAGACAGCAGAGCAAATGGAGTATTCTGAAGCAGTCTGTGTGGCTGTTAAACAAAACCCAGACATTTATTTGAAACAGAAGGGTCTTTCTGACTTCCTCCCAGTCTCCTGAACAGTCTTTGAAAGTGCCATAAGCATAATCATTATGCAACTCTTAGTCTGACTGAATAAATGTATATCTTAATCCCACTCAGAATATATCGATGTATCCTACGATATATTTTCTAAAATTTAGAATAATCCTAAATCCTCTGTGGTCCCGATAATTACTTAAATTATCCATATTGCTAGGCTCTGTTTCCAAAGTCTTTTACAATCAATAGGATCACCTACAACTCCCCTGAAGTACGTAGCTATTGTAGTGTTAAACTAGATACAGAAGAGCAGAGAACTATATATATACATATATATATGCTCTCTGCTCCCAGGAACTTGTGCTGTCTAGCCAGCTCCTGCTTTTTTTTTATGAACAGCCTTGGAAGCTATTTTTTTTTTCCTGAATGGCATAGCATTCTTGTTCTCACACTTTGAAAGAAAGCCTGCTGACCCCAAGTGTGGCCAGGATGAAGCCTTGCTGTGACTGAAGCCCTTTCTCCTGCAGCCCATAAACAGCGGTGCAGAAGGAGACCCACGGAGCTCTCCTGGAGCACAGCAGCTGCCACCAGCAACCTCCCTCTGAGCGGGGCCTCTCAGAGCCAGGGAACTCTCACATTTGCTGTACTCAGAGGATCGCTGAACGACCACGGATCCTGGGCTGATACCCCCACTCCTTCAGGCTCAGCCCGTCACCCTCCCAGAAGATGCAAAGGCATCCCAGGTGAGCACTGCCTTCGAGGAGAATTTTTCACAGGTACCTTGCACTGACTCTTTATGCCTGAGTACATACAAATGTGCAAATGCTATGGCAAATCTGGGAGAAATTCTGCTCTCTTAGATGTTTAAGCACATTAGATATCTAAGTTAGGCCTGTAAGTAAATCAAATTTAAGTTACAAATTAAATTAAAAGCTGTTAAGTGTTGTTCCTTTGCTAAACTGATAAATTTAAGTTTTAAGGCAAGTCTAAGTACTTTTGAGTGCCTTTTAGCCTTTAGGCAGCATTCATTTTTGTCCTTGCCCTTTCTATCCTTTTGCCACATGCAGCTAAACACACAGACGCACACAGACACGCACAGACACACACACAGACGCACACACAGACCCACACACAGTTCTCAGTTATTTCTGCTTTGATTGACTGGATTTCGTTTGTTGCTTTTTTTCCCTCGGTGTGCCTTAACCATCTCATAAGTAGCAGAGTGAACATTTGCCAACAAACTCTGTCATGCTGCTGCTTAATATTAAATCAGGTTTTTACTGATCCTCTTGCTGGCGATTATTTAAGTGAACTCAAACACTCGTTTGTTATGCTGGGACCATACTGGGGGCTACTGGGAGCAACTGGGAACAGCAGGTGTGTGCTGGAGGCAACTGGGATATACTGGGAGTGAAGAAGATCATACTGGAGGCAGCTGGAACCATGCTAGAGAAACTGGGCTGATTGAGAATGAGCATGCTGAGAGCACCTGGGATATACTGGGAGTGTCCCTAATAATACTGGAGGGGACAACACTGGGAACAACCGGAAGTGACCGTGTCTACACTGGGGGCCACTGAGATGGTACTGGCAGTGACTGGGACTATAGTACAGGCAACTGGGTGCAACAGTGATCACACTGGGAAGAACTGGGAGTGACTGGGCCCATTCTGGAGGCTACTGAGACCACACTGAGGGTGACTGGGATCATACTGGGAGTGACTGGGAGCATGCTGGGGGAAGTTGGGACCATGCTGGGGGCAACTGGGATATACTGGGAGCAACTGAGATCACACTGAGGGTCACTGGGAGTGCCTGTAAACAACTGGGATCAGGTTGGAAGCAACTGGGAGGAACTGGGAGAATGCTGGGGCAACTGGTATATAGTGGGAGAGAAGGTAAGCAACTGGGATCATACTGGGAGTGACTGGAACCATACTGGGGGTGATGAGGAGCAATTGGGATCGTGCTGGGAGGAAAAGGAATCAAAGAAAGAAGTGGGAGTGGCTGGATTGATATTGGGAGCAGCTGGAACCACACTGGACGCAACTGGGATCATCCTGGAAGTTCCATCCTTGGAACCGTACTGTGAGTGGCTATGATCACATTGGGATCATACTGGGAGCAGCTGGAATTATAGTGGGTGTGAATGGAACCTTACTTGGAGTTACTGGGAGCTACTGTTCCCACACTGGGAGCCAGATGGGGACACACTGGGATCATACTGGGAGCAACTGGTACCAAACTTCAGGGTACTGGGAACAACTGAGAGGGTTAGGGCTTAGGGTTAGGATATGGGTTAGGGCTAAGGTTATGGTTTGGCTTTGTGTTACATTTATGTGCATATATATATATATTTATATCCACTCACTTGTCCAGCTCTCTGCCCATTACATTTTTTCATGGGTCTGTTGTGGGGATAGACCTTGGTATGGTTTCACAAGTTTTCATGTGTCTTATGCAGAACAGAGGCTCTTGTTTGCTGCCCCTTTTTCTGATATCAAAAGGAAAAGGAAATTAATTCAAAGGGAGAAGAGAGTGCAAGTTTGAAAGCCATGGGAAAGAGGCAAAGAAAGCAGCGACTGGAAGAACCACAGAAACCATCCCGCTCTTGTAGTCCAGCTAGTGACATATACTGTGAGTATTGGGAACACTTTATCCCGGCTTTAAACAGGAAAATGGAAGGGAAAGGATTGTTCTGGGCAATGGCATGAGTCACTGCAGGCTTTTGTGCAAGGCAGTAATGGCAGTAGTTCTTCATCTATGCACACTGATCTCTGCCAGATCCCTCAAAGCCAGATCTCTGTGGTAAGGAATTTGCTGTAAACTCATGCTGCCCATGAGAAGGCAGGAATTCTGACTGAAGCCACTTTTCACTGCCTGGTACCACAGCTCCTGCAACTTGTTAGTTCGTCACTTGCAGTCTAATGACAGTTGAGGAGGATGACCGTGACAGACAGCTGTGTCTGTTAGCATCGGGAGAGAGCTTCTGTCTGACCTACTTCTGGCAATGATTAACACATGATTTAGCTCTCATTCATTTCTATTCATGGTCATATATCTCACAGCTGTTGCTGAACACGAAGAATCGGGAAAGGTTTTTGGTGACTCCATACAAATGCATCGTCAAACGGTGAGATCTGATCACTTACAGTAACAAGTTATGATTCTTGTTAAAAAATAAGAATACTGGCTCCTGTTGCTCTGAAGTTTTTATTTCTGTTTAATCACCAGCACATTCTAGAAATGTTAAAACCGTGATGGTGTATTTTATTTCTCATAAAAACTACCAATATGCTTATTTAATTTCTCACAGCTCCTATGTGTTGAGATGAAATCACCTAATAAAAATCAGTCTAATAATCTTTTTTGAGATGCTTGAAAGATTTCCAATTGTACATATTCCTGTTCAATGTTTTATTTTTACAGTGGAGACTGCATGATTCCTTCTCCAGTATAATTGTACCAAAAGGGACAAGGTGCTTTTGCTGCCTTGATATTTAATCCACTCAGATCTCTGTCATATTAACAAAGAAAAAGTTCTAAATCTATGGCCAGCTGGGAACTAGCAGTGCTGCGATAGTTCCGCATGCATGGACTTAGAAATTCATAGCTTTGTTAGGAATAGCATGTGGAAGGTCATTTGATGTTCAGTAGTACTCTGGTAGTTGGCCACATCTGGACTGGGAGAGTATCCCCACTGACTGAAAATGTTTCCAGCAGGTTTACTTATCTACCTTTCTATTATCTGAAAACACAAAGAGGCACATTGTGCAAGCATAGCCCTTTTGTGGGAGGTTGTAGAAGCTCTGAGTAAGGGCGGGTATGTGTGAGGGTTTGTACGCTAAGAATTTGCTTGAATTCAGAGAGTATTACAATTTTTGAAAATCTCTGCCTTTATACCATCTTGAGATCTCCACAGATGACTAATGTAAAATCTGGCTCTTTTGAGTATCTTCATTTTTGTCCCCTATAATTTTCTTTCATTTGTTTGGTTCTTTTTCAATAATGATTGCTCCAAATATCAACAGATTTAGACAGTACCTGCTCATCTCTCACTTGTCTCTGCTTCCACTCTGCACAAACCCGACTGATATAGACAAGCTTGTAAAGGTGGTCAGATGCAAAAGATTTTCACAGCTGTTCTTGTTGAGGACATTCAAGCTGGAAAAATGTGTTCTTACATCATGGGTTTTTTAAAGAGCAGATAAAGAATTGGCAAAGAAAGTACAAGTATTTATTTACAAATCTGATTGCATTAACAGTGGGAAAAAATTGTTCTGATAATTTAAGAAATTAGAAAAAAAGTGAAATTTGTGTTTCAGTCTTGTGAATGTTTGATATAGTTTTGTTATTCATAGATTTTTCTCAAAGTCCAGCAGCTAGCCAGAACTAATAATTTGCCTTTTTTTTTTATAATTGTAGACTTATTTCCAGCTGGGAAGAAAATAACAGTGTCTGTGCCAATGATCCTTGAGAATTGTTTCTTCTAGGGAATCTCAGATTCCATTACAAATATGAAGAGCTCATATAAACAGCCAAAATTTGGAAGACTCAGATTTTCTCCTCATAATGTGTACATAAAGATAGATGGAGAGAAGGTTCACCTTGAACAAATCACTACTAACCTTCTCCTGAGCTTGAGAACTAGTAGGCTGCCCCAGTTTTTACACTGATAAGAGGAGTCTGGCCATGCTGTTTTCTCAAAATATGTTGATAAACTGTCTCTTCACAGCAAGAACACATTTAGCTGATACATCTGTTACTCAGATTGTCACATAGAATTAGCAAATCAATTCAAATATTAAGTATTTTATTGCTATCTAGGAGTTAGAAGCAAGGACTAGAGGGATCAGTCTTGGCACTTGTTACACAAAATTTTTAAATGAATAATCTTAGAAACAACTTAGTAATATTCTCTAACAAGAGAAAGTAGTTAAAGATGGCAAAAGGATTTTGTTCAAAATTTTTCTTTTACTCAGAGTTTTATAAGGAGAAAAAATGGCTTTACAAGGGAAATTTAAAATCTAACTGAGAAGAGAAGTGATGGGGCTGACCCTGGTCAGGGTCCTGGCTGTGGGCCCAATCCAGTGACTCCCTTGGTTTACTGGGCTGTTCAGACACCGTTTGCTGCCCCTTGCTATGAACCACTCCTCGGACCTCAGAGGGAGCAGGTGTGTATTTTATGGTTCTCCATCATAATACTTTGATGAGTGGCTGAAAGTGTTTGCAAAATTGGATATTCTTGACACTTGGCAATTTTTGACTGACTGACTTTTAAAAAAGTGTACCTAAACCCCAACATTATAGAAGGGGAAAAGTTATTTCTATGTCAACTGTAATCAGAAGCCAAAAATACTTTATTCATCCTTGTGATCCCAGTGATGCCCCTTCTGATAATGAAGCCTGCTTGCATTTGTTAGTCAGCGATGGATTCAAAGACAGATACTCTCTCTGGTTTTATGTATCAAAGAAAGTAATCATGCTGATCTTTTCCAAAATATAAAATACCACTATCGATGCCCAAATAATCTGAATTTTACTTGGGGACCTGAAGTGGAACCTATCAGAAAAGAGTTACGTGCAGAGCAGAGAAAATTTTTGTGTGGATCTCTGTCTGTTCCATTGAGACACTAGAGCAGGGAGCCTCAAGAAAAGATCCAGTCTCCCCTTGGCCACAAATTATACCTTTTCAAAAAAANGGCAGGAAAAGTAGTGATGCATGTCTGATATTGATGGAAAGCAAGTATGTACCTCATCCATTGAAAACATTGATCAAGGCCACTTTGCTGTTTTTTAATGATGGCCCCATAAATCTGCCAGTATCCATGAAAGTCACTCTTATCTACTGAGGTTCTAAATGGCTCTGCCAAGGAAGCTGGGTCGTAGCTAATGGTCCTTTGCATCCAGGAGCCAAGCTGTCATACTCGCCCCTTTCAAAACTCTTCTGCTCCTTGTTTAGTTTTTGTTTGCTTATCTGGCTGTGTTTTTTGCTTAACTGCACATGAGGAAAACCAGGACATGCTAAAAAAGAGGAAGAAATTCCACATAGTCATAGCAATTTTTAACGAAGCAGTTTTAATGCTGAAAAGCTTTTCTCTCAGTGGGTTTCAGTCAAGAAGGATGAGAATCCAAAAGGATGTGGCATTTTTCTGAAGTGGCAAACAAATTTGAATAAAACAGGCCTGGAAAGGTGATATCCCTGTTACATATCAACGTATAGTCTGTGGTTCAATACCAAATCAGATATAGGATTAGTAACCTGAGGCATTTGATTTGAATATTTAAAAAGGCCAGACACTCTTTGTGGGTGCTAAGAAGATCTGAAGGAATGAACAAGGAGGTGGGATCAGGCTCATCCTAGCTCACAAACTGTGTTCAAATATATGGGCTTGTTCTGCACTGCTGTACTGTCGGCCAGGACCACAGTTCCACAGCTCCCAGTATGTCAGGGACTCCTCAGAAATACCAGGGTAGGCTGAGGAATCTTTCCTGGGACCCCCAGTGATTACCAAACAGGGTTTACTGTTTCGATATTTTATGCTACATATGTTCAGGATTTAAGTATATCCTCAGTGGAGGACTTCACCTCACACAATGGGAAGCAATAACCCTTCGCTGAAGAGATGGTGAGAACATTTTGAAAATGAAGTTTACTTATTTTTTGCCTCAAGAATACCAAAGAGATTCTCTAGACAGATCTGGCTGTATCTTAGTTATCTTTGCAATGAAATCCCTCCCTAGCCTTGCCCCAACACACAGTCCTGTGTAATATGTACGTGAATCTCAGAAACAGATGGAGTATGCCTTACCCAGAATCTAATCCTAGTGAGGTAGAGAGGCCAGATGGTCTCACTTTCCAAATGAAGACTTTCAGAGAATCTTTAAACTAAGCAAAGATTTTATTAACGTTGATGGCTGGATATAGTGTAATACACAGAGAAGATTAATTAGAAACCCTAATTAAATGTAACAGTGTAAAAGAACCAGAGCTCTATTTGGCATCAAACAGCCTTTTAAGAGTCTTGTTGAAACCTGGAGTCCTCAGCATGGCTGAGCTGCAAAGCGAACAACAGAAAAGCAGAAACAATGATATTTACTAAAAGGTGCCAAACTCAATTCTACATGCAATCGTTTCCTGTATTTTTTTATAGAATCATAAGCGGGCTGAAAGGAACCTTTAGAGGTCATCTAGTTCATCCCCCTACCCCAAGGCAAGATCAGCTATACCTAAATCATTCCTGACAGATGTTTGTCTAACCTGTTCTTATAAAGCTCCAATCACAGAGATTCCAAAACATCCCTAGGCAATCTATTCTGGTGTTTAACTATCCTTGTTGTTGGAAAGTTTTTCCTAATGTTTAACTCTGAATCAATGTTGCTCCAGTTTAATCTTGCTATTTTTTTTTGTTCTATAGACCAAGGACATGGTGAAAAGTTTTTCTTTTTAGTCAGGTGCCTTTTAAAAGTGGAAAGATGACTCCTATGTTTCCCTGCTATTTTAATTTTTTTTTTAGACCAAGGAATTCCAGTTTGTTCATTTTACTGCCATTTAGACTTCTGACCATTTGGTTTCTCTTTATTAGGACTACATGTCTCTCAAACATAGCATTGGAAACTGAACATTGCAGTTGCACTCTCAGCTGCACCTTGCAGAATGAAAGGCCTGCATCACATGTGTTAAGGACAGCATTTCTTGTTTTGTGCTAAATTCATGTTCTTGTCCTACACAGCTCCTGCCACTCATTTCCAGCTTGCTTTTAACAAAAGTTGACTGGCTACATTGAAGAAGGGATTTCTTTGCTGTTTTTCACTGCAGACAATTGCAGAAAAAGGGTATTTATTTGCATGAAGGTGTTATCATGTCCCCCAAGCAAATGAGGTGAAGGAGTCAGTTTTCTTCAGCCTGTTAAAGGAACGCACATCTGGAAGGAATATTTTAATTCTCAGACATATGGAGTGGGGAGCTTGAGGATATGAACGTCACACATCACTTCTCCCTTTAAATTCTGTGCTCGTATCTCGGGTGCGCAGCAGGAATTCTTGAGGATTGTGGACAGTAACCAAGAAAGTGCTGCCACGTTTTCACAACATCCTGACCTCTAGGCTGTTACTTAGTTGATTAGTTGGCAATAAAACCCTACAAGGTTGTACCATCTTACTGAAACCACTTTGGATCTTAGAGGTGAACAGCATGCTTAGGAAAAGCAACTGCAGGTGGCCAATGGCACAGAGAAGGACTTCCAGGAGCCTCCTCCTGATCCTGCACATCAAGTGTTCTCCCATTCCAGCTCCCTTGGAAAATGCTGCTGTGAAGTGTTGTAGAGAAGCACAGGAAGGCATCTGGACCCCGACTGTTGTGAAGGTTTGCTGAGACAAACACACACATGCTTATGGCTCACGGAAAACAGAACAGATGTGCAGATTCAAGGAATTTTATTCCCCCCAAATGCTGCAGTCACAGCTAAAGAAGAAGTAAAAATAGACGCAGTTGTGGGAGCAGCAGTGATGGCAAGGACTAATGCTGAGAGGGTGCAGAGAGAGAGGAAAGGACAACTTATCACAGAAACAAGGATAAGCGAGGAGGGCATTAATTATGGACTGCCCTGAATAGTGACAGCACCCAAACTGCCTCCCTTAACAAGTTTCCTCTTTTGTAGTTTCCCAGCATCAGCTGCATACCACCCTTTCCCACTACCAGTGTGCAGCACATATGGCTGCCTTGCAAGAATCACACAAATCATCCAGTAAGTTCATTTTTATTAGTAGCTTCTGCTTAATTAAGGGATGCATCATGCTTCATCAATCAGCTTCTGTGCATGCGAGCTGGTCTCAGCCACTCTGCTGATGCAAACTCCAAGCAGACACAGTTCTTGTGCTGTAGGCAAGAGGCTGGTCAGCCTGACTTTGGGCAAACAGGGGCAGAGCTGTATCCCTGCTCATGAGAAGGAAGTTTCATACCACAGCTAAGCTTAGGCAATGGGAAATCCACAGTGGCTTTCTGCTGTTATGCACTGATGGATTGAAGCACAAAGCTAGTGGGAAGAAAAATATTAGAGTTGAGACAGTGGAAAGCATAATTACAGATTGAAAGCTTTGGTTTTCTTACAAATGTGAAGCATTTTTAGCTTTCTGGTTTTTAAAGAAAGCCGGTAAGTCAGTTGCTGGAGTCGCCACTGGTTTACGCCGGTGCATTTCAGTGCTGTAGAAGGTATTCCTGCAGATGCACAGATCAGGCAGGTTTGTCCAACAAAGCACAGTGCAGTGCAGGCCAAACAGAGATGGCATGGACAGAGTACGGCTTTGCTTCCCAGAATGGACACATGAACCCACACTAGAGTAAAGGTAACTAAAAGTGCTGCGTCTAGCCAGCCTGGGGTTGACTTGGGACCTCTTCCTGGAGCTGCACAGTGAGGTCTGTGTGTAATTACAGACAATCACATTCTCCGGTCTCTCAGTTAAGGTAAAAAGGGCTGTCTGCTATCACCAGTCCACTACTGGCTCTGGAATAATGCTCATAGCAGCAACTCAGTGAATTATTTTTTATTTGCTTAATAACATTAAAGGTGCAACTGGTCAGACTGCAGTTCAGCTTTTCCATTGCAACCTCTTTCACAGCCTCCGATACACTTACCCTGGATTCCTCCTGTGCAGGAAAGATTAATTCTGGTGAATTATACCAAACTCCATCATAGTTCTGCTGCTCAAAAGATTCATTAAGAAGTAGAACCTACCAAAACGCAAATCACTTACAGACAAAATCAAATTTGGCTTCAGTCTTCTGATGTGAGAGCCTGTGCATTAACCCACCAGGTTACCTAACCCTCAAATGCATCCTTTCAATAACCTGTTTAGTGAATGTAAGTAACACCATAACATACATGTAAGGTACTTCATCTCAAAATACACAGGTCATCGTTTTCCTCTGCAATTTTCATGGTAGCTTATCCTTTACATATTTTTTTATTATTATTTTTATGATAGCTATTAAAAGCCTTCAGATGCTCTATGGATTGCTTGTGAAATAGTGTATGTACAGTATGTATGTTTTTTAATAGTGCAATTAAGGTAGATCAGACAGTTCTACTATATTATTATACACATCTCTGCAATTAGCATATTGTAAGTGCCTACAAAAGGTTTATATGATTTTTACATCTGCAATGCTTCACTACACACCTCTGTAAGTAGATTTCCCAATGGCTATGAATTTTAGGCTGTTCCTAGCTGCCTGATAAAAGCAAACTGGTGTGAAACTTACTATTTTGTCTGGGACTATTGCAGGCCCTGAAGTCCAGGTGAAAGAGCATTTAAAACTATGTTAAAGAAAATAAAAGAAAAAGACCAATATGCACACAACCTTCATTCTTTCGTCATCTATAAGTTACAAAACTGGGGCCATTCAACAATCTTTAGGAATAAGTTGGCACTACAGAGTCTTGACCTGAACATATTTCCCAACTGTGTCATTAGAAGGGACCCTTCACACAAGCTTCTCACAGTCAAAAGTGAAGATGCAATTTCTACCTTAGCTCACTTCCTTAAATCTCCTAACCTGTGAGGTGGAGGAAAAGCAGAGAAATCAAGCTCCAGACTGGGGAAGACAGCCCAAAAATACTTCATGTGAGTTCCTTCCATCTGCTTGATTCACTTATCACAGTGGGCCTGGGAAAACAACCAGGGGATTTATAAGCAATGCCCGAGTGCAGTCAGGTTGCTGGGGAGTAGCTGAAGTTTCAATGGCATCAAAAGACTCACAAAGAGTATTCTGACCGTGCAGAAAATTTTGGGAGTTTTGGGAGTGGATTGGTACTGTGGCAAAAGTACAGAACAGAAATTTCAGGAAGTTTTTTCCCTCCTCAGACCCCTCCAATACATTCCTCTTTGAATCCCCTATCAGTCACTTCACTGACTTACTTGGTTACAAATGCTCAGAAGAAAATTAGAGCTCTCGGAGGGGTTCCCCTCAAAATATGCAGGAATTCTGATATCAGGTTCTGGACCTGAAATGTATTTCCCCCTTATCAACAAGCAGATCATTAGGTAAATCCAGCAAAGGAATCATTCACAACTACATGATGTCAGTGCACATTAAGGGCTTTGCTTTCAGGTAGTTTTTCATTATTAGGACTTTCTGCTGAAACATGACTAATCTAATCCAGGGAAAAGAGGAAACCCCTGGCATCAAATCTACGTTCCCAAATGACTGACTGATGTATTCTGCCAGGGAAACATGCTCGACATGTAGGGATGGAGAACAAGTCCCCGTAATCTATGACTTACTAGCTGTTTCTAAGTGATTCTGGCTGTGTCGATAGATTTGTTCACAGCTCTAATTGTGTTAATGAATTGAACATAATTAAACTTACAGCATGTCACAAGCTTCCTCTGGCAACTCTAGTAGGTTTCTTAAGTACCAGTTCATCAGCAGCCATACTGCAACTGAATAGGTAACTACAGAACCAGCCAGAACAGCTTAGTAACAGAACAGCAAACAAATATAAGACTGGACCTTAATATTACAATTCATCCAAATTATTGCATGAGAGGTGAGGAACTTGGATTGCAAAGGTAGAATTGCCCAGGGTTTTATATTTTTGGAGTCCCTCTTGAGAAGCACCCATCTGAAGCTGTACCACTATTAATAAAAAGTACTTTCATAAAGGAATCTATCTTTTGCCTTATGCAGAAACCTCGAGTCAAATCCAGTTATGGTGACTGGCATACATCGTTTTAGTAACACTCCACAAAGCAAAACTCATCTGAATTCTGAAATTTGTCTTAAAATCCAACTTTCCCGTGGTTTGCAACACTGAATAGGAGATTATGTGAAATGTACTTCCTTCAAAATAGAACAAGGTGCAGTGTTTAATCCATTTTTCACCACCAATTTATCTGGGATGAATAACTCACTACTTACGTACGCACAGGTAGGAGTAACAAATCCCGTTGTCTATTTCCATTGAGGTTTTGGGAGTCATTCTCTGTTTGGCTACTGTACTTTTAAGTATTTAAAGAATTGTAATAATTCATGCATTTTTCAAGCTGTTTCATTTTGATCTGTCTTGGGTATTATCCCTTTGGTCAAACGGCAGACAATAAAAATCTTTTATATTTTTCATCTCAGAACTTGGATCTCCTCCTTGCTGCACATACAAATATTTACAATCAATAATCAGGCAATATTAACATATAGCAAAATACTATTGATCCCTTTCTAAGTTATTTCATCACTAAAAATGTGTCCTTAAACTTGTATCTTTTTCTGATTTTTTTTCCCATGGGAAAAGTGTTGTCTTAACATGTATAGAATTTATTTTTCATTTAAAATATAAGCAAGACATGGGGACTATTCACAATTTACTGGTAGCATTCTCATTGTTGAAGGGGCTGTATAGGATCTATAGTCCCAGCAGAAAAAAAAATAGCATATATGTGTTATTTTTTTAAACAATAAGCTCTTTCTCTGAAAGCACTGATTCTGGTTCAGTGTTTTCATAATAGCACAAAGTGTTGCAGGAATTACTGATGGTGCAGAACATTATCAGGTGCACACAGCATGATGCCTGCACTGTTTTCACGATGTAATTTTTGAAGAAACTCCAGCAAGCTAAACCCTTTTGATGCAGCACTAGATAACAATATGGAACAAATAAAATGATCTAGGAGAAATGTTGCCTCTAGCACAAATGACTGAATCTCATTAATATCCATGCAGTTATCTGCAGACCACAAAAAATACATCGCTGTGCATTAGCTGGCACAGATACCTCTGCGCAGTACTGCCTTTAGGTTGTGTAGACATACACAGAGTATTTTCTGATTAAATTAACCTGCGTCAGGTTCTTAAGGTTATGGTTTTCCTTCTTGTGAGTTTGTATCTAACCTGAGGGTGAGCCTTATTTTCATCATCTGTCTTAGTATAAGTTTTGTGGTGA
The DNA here is from genome assembly GCA_013389985.1 of Dryoscopus gambensis. Taxonomy (NCBI): domain Eukaryota; kingdom Metazoa; phylum Chordata; class Aves; order Passeriformes; family Malaconotidae; genus Dryoscopus; species Dryoscopus gambensis. Next base: position 20,241 of record WEIT01007403.1, read on the forward strand.
TCCTCAGCACAGAGAGTTTCTGCTTTAAATATTTTCATTATTAGATCGTATGTAGTAATGTAGACCAAACAGCAGCAAACTTCCAGGGCAACTTAGCCTTTTTTCCAGGACTGGGAGAAGGCTGGCTACAATCTTAAGCAGATAAGCACAACACAATCAAACTTGTAGGATACACACGTACCACGTATGTGTCGGAGACGTTTGTGTGATAAATTACACAGACCATGTGGTAAATTGCCGTTTGCGCTTTTGACTGCATCGTCTACCCTCTGCTTACTAATCCATCTCCACTGGGACCACTTCTATCATTTAAAAGATCTGATCAACATCAAATAGCTCCCTTAAAAAAACCACAAAACAACTTGCCACTATACATAAAGCAGGTTTATCTAACAATAGTAAATGCTGGATATGTCAGCAACCTTCAGCTAACCTATTTCATGTCATTTTAAAGGGCCATAAATGGCAAAAAAGAGTGGAACAATACATGAAAAGGCCTTTCCATAGGTCTTAACAGGGATCTTACTGTCCCTGGAAAAATCTGAATGATGGGACTGAGAGGAGAGGGAAGCCTTGCACCACAATCCAAAAATAGTACTCTGTACTAAAAAAGAAAATCCAAAGCCTAAACAAAAAATTATGACAACAAAAACAGGGAAAAAAAGGGAAAAAACCCCTCCCCAGTCCTCAGAACAGTTCTATAAACTCTCCAAGCCCTAAACCAGAAAAATAATCTGACATCTGATGCAATATTGAGACTAATACACTAATTCCATATGGTTAGATTAATCCATTAATCACTGCTAAAAATAATTGTGTAGGTACCTAAATTAGCTGAATCTTTTTTTTATGGGAAGCAAAGAAGAATAAAAGGCTTTATAACACTAAAAGTAATTCTTGTGGCTGATAATTAGCATTGTGTTTAAACACTCATCCTTACGCTGCTACTTTTCCTTGAAAAAAGCAGAGCAATGTCCTCGTCTTCACTGAACACGGTATTAGCACCTCGGAATTGCACCGCTCTGGAGCCCAGACTTAATTAAATAACAAGGTTAGGATCAGACAATATATCAAAGTTATAAACTGGAGCACTAACCTTCTGGAGGGGAGACATTCTCAGCCTTCCAAAGGAAACAGGGGTTTGTGCCTATATTTGGAAGGTCCTGAGAGAACAAACTTTAGCATCAGCATAAATTAAGTACAGAGAAGATAATTTAGGTACAGGTGGTCTATTTCTGCCTGTGCCTTGGTTCAGGACTGGAGTTCCTGAGCATGCAGCGGCAGTGCTGCCACAGATAATAACAGCATCAAAAAGGACAGCAAGCCGATTTCCAGAAGCTTTGGGTCAGGCCCTGAATACTGCAGGTTCTTCAGGAAGGAACACCACCCGAGCTTCAGCTTCAGCTCAGAGTCCTTTCTGCCTTCTCTCTGCTCAGCGCTAGGCTCCATTGAGCTCAGCGGAGCTGACAGCATCTGGCTCCAGAGCTCACCCTGACACCAAGGACTTCTCTTAGATGTACTGTAGATACTTCAAAAATGTGCATCTCCACAAGAAAGAAGGTGAACATAGGTCAATGCCAAACAGGAAGGGAGAACTGTCTTTTCTGAAAAATGTCTGGACCAGCAGCACGTTGCCCTTTAGAGCAGCGAGGTCTGTTCATAGAGGAAGGTGCTGCACAGAGCAGGCAGAGGCTTTCTGTGCATGGAGAGACAGACTCAAAGGATTAGACTGTAAGTGTTTAACTGTAAGAGGGGAGATTGTCTAGAGTACTAACTCTGTTTGTTTGATAAGAACCAGGAAATACTACAAATCAGACAAGTAATCAATAGCATTCAGATTTCCAAGAGAACAACATAGAATAAAAACCTCAAACTCATTTAATTGTATTCCTGGAAAGTTTCTCTCTGTTCCAAATTACAAAATAGCTTGTTATAGTTTTTAAAAAAATATTCTTTGACTGTGAATGTTTTTCTAAATAGAAGATAAAACATCACTCTTAAATTTTCATGCAAACTACTATGTGTGGGGCAACTCATTATGGAAGAACTATTATATTTGCAAAGTCAATACTTGAAAGATTAGTAGCACTTCACTGAAACAAAGGTTGAAAGGCCTGAAGATACAAAGTGAAAGCTTTGTTAAGCAACAAGTAAGGGGGGAGGAGTTAACAGTTGCAGTGGTCTGTAGGGTGGATAAACCAGAAGGAATAAAGATTTACAGAAAAGTACAGTGAAGTGCAGCAAGGACTACAGGAATGAAAATAAGAAATGGAAAATTTAGACTGGGCACATCAAGAAAAGATTCTTATTGGAAAAATCTGTTACATGTCCAAATAGCCTCCCAAAAGATATTCTGGAATTGCGGAAAGTCTCTGAAATAGCTAAAATGAACCTACATACAATAGAATAGACCATAGTGGTAAGAGCAATGTCAGGATTGGTGCTGAGGAAAGGGTGTCAACCTATGGTCACCTGCTTACATGCCTTCATTTCACTGTCTTGGCACTGCAGTGAGAGCTCCAAAATGTTGGTAGGAGGAACAGAACAAGTAGATGAAAGAAAAAAATCCACATTTACATAGCTTTTGTGCCTATACATATATACATATGTAAATAAACACCCAAACATTGAAATGCCTTCATAGACCTCTAAACAATATGTGAATTATACAAATGTGTCCCCTGACCAGCCCATTGGGGCAGGAATTCCACAAATAACTGCTTTTAGTTCCACATCAGTGAGTTTCCAGGCTGAAACTGGGTCTCTGTCTGGAAAACCAAATTTCATGACATCGGGTCAATTTTCCCTTTCCTGAAAGGCTTCATATCCTTTATGTGCACCCAGGCTGAGGTAACTGCCTCATGTCATATTTTGTTGGGAAAAAGGTCTTGTCAATATAGGATGCCTTCAAAACCAAACTTTCAGAAAAGACTTTTTCAACGTGTACATAGAGTAAGTTTACTTTATGACCGAGGTTTTTCCCTTCTGATCACAATGTTTACTCATTCCAATTTACTTGTTCAGGTTCTGGCAATGAAAATCGCATGCCAACAAATACCTGTGGATACCTGAGCTAATAGTGCTGCTAGCCATGCACAGCCGTGTAATGTTTTAAGATTAGACACTCGGGCTCAGGCATCACGGCATAGCTGCTAAGAAAAAACCCTGCTGGATGCTGAGGTTGCAGTTGTTGGGGAACTGACTGAAAGAATTGAAAATATTTTGGGCCTGGCACAGGGGCAAGAGCTGAAGATTTGAAGGAGGAGGAATGATACCGCAAGGGAAGGCTCTTCAGCTCTCTGGTGGCTTCACATGTGATCATGTGCAGGAGCACTTTATTCCTTCGGCAAACAGGGAATTCTTTGCGTTAAGAGTTGCTGGTTCCATCAGCAGAATCTAATGCTAAGGATGTGTTCCCAAGGCACGTGCTCATATATCTGCACACGCAGCTATGGAAGCTGCTAAGGAAAACTTGTCACTGCTCAGTTCAAGGAGAAGTCTTACAGGCAAAACACAGAAGAGGCAGAAGAGCCGCCAGCATTGTTCTTCAGTCAGCAGGCCAAACCCATTCAAACATCAGCCTGGAATTCGGGAAAAAAAAAAGGTCAAAAGGGGGAAACAGTGCTGCCATCCAAGGTGGTTCTTCTATTTCTGCTTCTCCTGTGAAGATAGACAAATGTGAGTGTGAACTGGTATGGAGCTGGAAAGCATAGACATCGGATGACTGGCCATTTTCATATCTGCCAACAGGATTTTAATACTGAATTTCTTTTTAAACCTCCTTCTTAGTAACTGGATCACTAATACCACTACTATTTTGATATCAGGGTACTTTATGATCTCCTATAACGATAGAATCAGTGTGAAATTACCTCTAGTTCCTGATTCTAGCTCCTTAGGTGCCCTGATGTTATAATTTTTGGACAACTGTATAGTTATATTTGTTGTCAAAGTTTTTAAAAGTATTGTATGGTCTTTTTCTGGCTGAAAAAAGAATCAAACAACAATATATCAGACAAGCAATTTACCATTTAAGAAAAAAACTTAGTAATTATTATTTAAAAAAATTGTATTTCATTAGTTTGCAAATGTACATATTTATGGCAAAATCACCCTGCCTAGTTTCAAGCAGTAATACTTGATCTAGTATTGACCACATTATTATTAGACTGGAACTAACAGTGTCTCATCACTTTTGGGGAATTGTATGACTGGTATTACGTATTCTGTTGCGCTTTGAGAATAGAAACACTCCCAACTTGTTTGCACCAAAGTATATTTATCCTTTATACTGCTACTGAGGAAGGATCTTTTCATAGAGAATGGTGATTATCCTTCAACTTAAAAATTATTATCCCTTACTTTCATGGAACCTAACGCACATCTGAAATGAACCTGACACCTCTGTGCTCTTGAATGATCTTTCTCAATTATTTTAAGAATGAAGTCTACCACTAGAAAAATTATAAATTATAGAATTCTCCCACTCCCAGGTTTACTTTGATTCTGTGCAAATTTGCCAGAATGAAAAGATTACATCTTTAGTAATCAGGTGAAAAAAAAGTACATTGAGGTTTTTTAAATTAAAATATTTCTTTTGACGAAGGGATTAGCCTAAGTTTGCACACTCAGTGTAATTAGTGCATATGGTCCAGCTGTGAAGAAATAGCTGAGGACTTCTAACTTATTATTAATTAGGCTCATTAAAATGCAAGTAAGAGAACGATGCCTAGATAAACAATACCTTATGTCATAAAGTCATTACTTGACAAGAGCTAGTCTTGCTAACAGAAGTCATTACTGATATTTTAAAGGAGCTTTTTTTTTTAGACTCCATGGGTGCCAGTTAACTACTTTTGACTGACATCAAGGACAGACATGCAAAGCTGTAAGGAGCCAGCCGTACAGCACAGCAATTCTTTTCACATCATTTCAAAATATGTCTGGCTGAGGTCAAAGGTTGACAACCAAATGACAGGCCTTCTTCAATTGCTGTGGTGTCACAGCAGGAGTGTGTCAGGGAAATTTTCCTGGGCCCCTCTGTGAATTTTTACATGTTCACATTTCTTTCCTTGTCTTGTAAGTGGGACAGGATTGGCAGATTCGTGATTAACACCTCAGAAGGAGAAGCGTAGACACCATCCCAGGTTGGGAGCTCATGGTAACTGCAGCTAATAATCAAAAGGTTCTCCTTCCACATTAGCAAAGTACAAGAGACCAGCCTTTTATTTGTGTTCATTTGTATTAGAAAAGGGATGTGAGATTAGCAAGGGCTTTAGCTGTGTACATTGGTAGGACTTACTGCATTTCTCACTATCAGCACATCTCCCAGTGATATTGGTGTAACGAGCATTGTCCTCCAGACAAAGACAAAAAGAAGATCTATGTATTAAATACCAACAAACCAGACACCAAACTACGTTCAGAGTTTTATAAATGTTTCCCTTTCTTTAAAGTCCATACATGCTAACTTACAAATAGCTCCACTGAAACAGCCTTGGCTGAAAATGCATCAAAAGCTGCTATTGACGGGTGCTGAAATGAGGGTCTGCCTTTAACACAGGGTCAATTGATAAGTGACTGACCCAGACTTTTGACTGACATGAAGAGCTGTCAGGCAAGGTGCATCATTCTAAGCGGTGAGTAAGCTCTGAAGAGATCTGAGCCACTGCTGTGTTTGGTAAAATAACTTGTGATAGAAAGAAGAGGTGAGAACCAGACTGCAATAAAAGTAAGAAATCAAGGAATGCATTTTACTTGGATTTAAGACTGACATAATAGAGACTTCCCACTATCTGTTTACCAGCCCCATAAAACACTCTGTCTGATGAATAAATTAAAAAAAAAAAGTCTTGAGTGTATCTGTGAACCACAGTAGATGCACTCTTGGCAAGAGTTATGCTGTGCTTCAAAAGCAAAACCAGCTTTGCTCTAACCACTGGAAACTCCCATGGACTTGAAAATATCCTGTCCCAGTCTTATGGCATCAGTTTTCACTTCAGAGTAAAGGGAAGACAACAAAAGCTAGACAAGATCATCTTGGCTCATTCTGCCTTTGTTTACTTTTTAAGCACAGGTGGAGAAAAGTGATAGGACAGAACAGATAACAAAGTACAATATGTTTGAAGACGAAAGTCAGGGATTAGTTAAAGCTGAAGATACCACCATAACCCAGCAAGTAGTGCAAAGCAAGAGAAATTATACTCAAACCATATAATACATTTTTATGTTTAAATTCTAAGCATAAGAGGGAAAATCTTAATCTGATCACCTATAATTGACTATCTTCTCTCCACTCTAATACATGTCTCTGTTGCCTGTAGAGTACAGGTAAGATTTACATATGAACAAACTGAAAAAAGAACCTTCAGCCTCAAGAACCTACAAAAATGCCACAGACCTGCCAGTTCCTGAAATGTACCCTTTTTCAAGCTGGTCCATTGTATGACCAGACCTTCCTACTGTCTTGGACAATGTGAGCATGCAACCTGATAGCACATAACATGTGGCTGCTATAAAATCTGTGGCCTTACAGATGTCTGTAGGTCACAAGCTGTATGTCAACAAAGCACAGCCAGTTGCTTATGAAATCATTATCTAACGGGTGCACATATTAGACCACGTGGAGAACACTCTGACTTGTCTTGGGGCCCTCAGCTCAAGACCCCATGTAAACCAACCTGGGTTGGAAAACGTAGACTATTGCTATGTGTATGAAACAGAAGACAAAAAAACCTAGGAGGAAACTCTTGATTCTTCCATATGGTCAAGAGGAAGTGCAGCTTCCCAGACCGCTCTGGAATCCATCACCAACCACCTAGTCTGAAGATGTCATGAGTGACCAAATCTGTTGTGGCAGCTGGTGATGCCTTCTCCAGCTACCTAGAAACAGAGACTAGACAAGAGTATGGGAATAAAGGCAGGTATTTATTTGAAAGGCCTTCAAAGGTACACCCTGGGGAGCCAGAGGCTACTTCCAAAAAGGACCCCAAGATGGACAGCAGGTCCCGAGTTCTTTACACTTTTATAAGTTTGGTCCATTTGCATATCAGCATAAATTCACCAATTAAAACTTTAGCTTTCTTCAATTTCCCCACCTCTCTAGAGGCCCTAGCTTACAGCTTTGGGCCTAGGACAGTCTGAGTGTCCTTGAATAGCAAGCTCAGAGAAGCTTTGTTGTGTCTATCTGACCTAAGAGAGCAGCTAACAAGCTACAAGAAACTTCAGAGTTACACACTAGGCAATACAGGATTTGAAAAAATTTAAAAGTTAAAAACTAAGGCATCACTGGGACTTTTTTTTTTTTGCATAGCTGGCCCTTTGTTTTCAGGAAGAGTTTAATGTAAGCATTTGATAGCAAAATCAGAGTGCATTGATTAGTTTTAGTATGTCTCTTAAGGACTCCAGTTGTGAGAACACTAATTTTTAGAAACAAAAATTCTGCTTTCCAAGAATATTTCACAATATTTTCTCAAAAGAATTTGTTTATGTACACAAGCTAACTCATAGTCTTACCTGAGAAAATATGTGCACAAATAAAGTAAATCTCTTTTTTTGTTTTGTTTTTCAAAATGCCTTTTTTTCTAAATATTTTAAGTCTTCATCAAGGTAGTGCTATTCTAGAGTTGTCTTCAAGACTTGTCTTAAAGAATCCAAAGACTCTTTATCACCAGAGAATAATTAAGATGAGGAAACAGCAGAGTGTGAAAAGCCAGCTTCCCTGTATGCTTTAGAAATAATTGTATTCTATATAAATATATGCACAATAAATAATTGTTTACCTGAACGAACAACAGTTAAATCAGAAGAAGCAGTGACTGTCCCCAGCACAAGAGCTTGCGAGGCTAGAACTTCAGCTTGTTCAGATGTGTTCGTCGTACTGTGGGAAACACTTCAGCAAATACTCTGAATACGCGATCAGAAACGTGAAGCAGAGATGAGGATTGCTGAGCAGCACCCACGACGAGCCCTGATTGAGCAAACACTGAAATAATTAGGAGCAGTCGCACTGTGGCAAAGGCGCGATGGGTGGCCAGGCCAGCTTAGCCAGGCACGGCCATCGCACAGCTCCTGCAAGCTGCGCCATGGCCCATGGGAAGCTGAACCACACTCGTGTCCGCTCCCGGTGTCTGCAGGGACGCGGGCCGGATGTCTCAGCCCACTGAGGTGGTGGCGGCCAGGGCCGAGGGGCGGCAGGAGCGCCGGGCGCACGTCAGGCCTGTCCCTGGGCTGCGGGGCCCTGGCAGCCGGCAGGAGATGCCTTGCCCTCCATTTCAATGCTGTGAGCATCCTCCGTGACCTTCCCTCTCTCTTCCCAGCACACGCTGACACATCCAGCCTAAATTTGCGTCTCGCATCACCTCAGGATACTCATGGCTAATTTCATTATTTTGGAGAGAAAATGCAAATGAAGCCAGACAGCTGGTGCTTTCCTCGTGGCGAGGAGTGATGGAGCGGCCTGAGGCCTACCTCATCAGAGGCTCTCATACCCGTCTGCTCAGACAGGCCCTGGCGGGAGGAGAGCGGGGAGGCTGCGGGAGCAGCGGGAACAGATGGCAGGGAAGGTAGGAAGATGGAGAAGCGAGAGGGGCCAGAGCCGTTCGGAGAAAGAGGCAGTGTCAGTTACCTGTGGGCTGAGGCAGCCTCACAGGACAGTTCAGCAGCTATCAACCTCCCCTGCCTTGCGGAGATGTTTTAATTCAGTGGGGGTATGAAAGGTGGTCACTGGTCAGGTGCTGCACAGTGGCCTTGGATTCAGGATATTTTAGGGTCTACTGCCTTAAACCAGCAAGGACCTCAGCGTGCTCCTAACCCTGGCCAATTGACCGCTAACTCCTCCTAAAAACACTGTAACTCTAAGTCCAGCAGGTCCAGAGGTTGTTTTTTAAATCCCTTTTCGAGAGTAGGCAAAGACTTAGAGAAAAAATACTTCTCCCAGTACACAAGGGGGAGAGATTTTAAATCAATTCCTCCAATTATTCATGGAAGAAGGAAGGGAAAACAAAATCATGCCTGTAAAACATCTGTCAAAACATTTGTCTGATAAAGCACCTTTACAAGAGGCCTGCAAGAGTAATACAGCTCAGCATAGGCTGCCCAGCATTTCACAGCAGTTCAGCCCAGCTTGTACCAACACATTCCACAAAAATGCTCCCTGACACTTAAAAAGGTAATGGCACCAGGGGCATCTATAGTTGGTAGGAGCTTTTTGTATTGCTATTTTATTGTTATTATTCTTATTTTTATTGAAGTTGTTTCTGGAGAGGTCTGAAATCTTCTTTTGTTTGATATACCTGCAGGCAAATAGCAAGTGTAGAATTTTTTAATACATTAATTGGAGAGGTAGATGCTTTCCAGGGAGCAGATCTCTCCCTCTCTCTTTCTCTCTCTCTCTGGGTGGTATAGGTAGATCTTTTTAACAAAAGAATAAAAGAAAAGAGATTTGAAGAGGTTAAGTTGAGTAAGTAGCATTTTCAAGCATTAAGAAGGAACTAGAAAAGGCAAGAAAACTAAGGTCTTAAACGTACATAGCCCTGTCCTCTGAAACATTTTAACAAATTAATTCCCAAGACTTCACATGTATCCTATGTTATAAACCCCCCCCCAAATACAAACCCCCTCTACATCTGTAACAGAGTTCTCTCAGATTCCTCTGTTCAATAATTAGTCAGATCTGGCTAGAAATTGTAATAATATACCAACTGATTATAAAAGCTAATCACTGATTCATTAGGTGAGTAAGCAGAAGGTCAGTACTATCACTGAAGCAGATTCACAGATTTCAGAGAAGATGACGGATGCTCTGCTCATAGACCTAATAACTGGTGTCTGGAAACACGACTAATGACACAGGATTCAAGAGACTTGGTTCCCAGTGCTTTTAAGATACAGATCTGAAGTTAAACTGCTACTGTAAATCTTGCGGCCATCAGTTCAGAGATATCCAGGCAAATAGAAGTTTTAGATCTGGTTTGGTGCAGGGTGGTAAGGGCTGTTGAGGCTTTGCTGTGGAACAAATCCCTTCTTCTCTCCCTGTTCCCCACTCCTCACTGACATCCATACAAAGCCAGCCAGCTTTCCACCTACCTCATTTGTATTACTTGTCCGTCTCTCTCCCATGTGAATATTCTCATGGGTTATGTGCCTCCTCCACTTCTCAAGTTTCTTCTTCTATCTCTTTCTACCCCAGCTTATCCAATACCTTCCCAGCTTTCCTTCCTTTTGGTCAACAATGCTGACAGGCACAAAGGCTCCTCCTCGGGACCCTGCTCACATTGTTTTTCTCACAGATTCTGTGTCCCATGAATGTAAAAGGCTTTTCCTATTCCTCTCCAACCTTTCCACTGTGTCCTTTCTTTTTTCATACAAGGCTGCGGTAAACGTTTCTCTCCTTCTCAGTCCCCATTTAAGTCTGCTGCCAGGAGTTGCTTCATTCAGTTCCTCCCCTTAGCTCTCTCTGATTCTGACTGACAGCCTCTTCTCTCTTCTCCTGCCATCTTTCTTCCTCTCACACAGCAGCATCCACGATGAAGGATCAGTTGAACATCAGCTGTGTTTCTCTGTCTTATCATCTCCCATTTGCACATGTATTCTCCTCTCACCTCCCTTAGTGTAGGGCTTGGGAGTTCTCTTTATCCTTGCCTAACTTTTGCAGAAATTTAGGTTGATTCTCAGTCACCACAGAAATTTTCTGTATGCCTTTCCTCTAAATGTTCTGCCAACCTCTTTGCTGAAACATAAATCTGTCACATGTTGTCCAAAATAAAATAATGGATTTTATGATTTCCCTTCCCAAGTCTTTAATGATAGACTGAACTTACTATGAAGAAAAAACCAAACTTTGTTATGTTTTCTGACACGTGACTTCCTCCCCAGACTTCCTTGATTTCTGCCATTTGTTATTATCAGTTGTTCTGGTGGATATCTTTAGCATTATCTTCTACACAGCATAGATAGAAGACTACGTCTAAGCCTTGGAGATATTTATTGCATAACATCTCCTTGATATAGATTTTCATGTCAATCTATATAAAGATAACTCTTGGATGGTATCTGCTCACTTCATATCCTGATTATTGCAACATCATTTTCTCTGTTGTGCCCGATTCATCACTTATGCTCACTTCCAGAATCTCTCCACAAATTATCCATCATCTCCTGATAAGTGGGAAGCTGAGTCCCACATCTGATCAGTTTGAACTCCTGTCTTTCCTTACATACTCATATTTCACTGTCTACATATTTCTCATTTGCAGCAAGAACAGAAGCACAATAAATAGATTTTGAATGTATGTACACCATAAGCTCTCCTATGGGTTAAAGATGCTTCATTTCTCAGGCTGTATTTCCATTTTGCTTTGTCTGTATCCACATTTTATCTCTGCTTCCTGTGTTGAGACTGAGATGCAAGAGTTAGGAGAAGACTGTTTTAATCCATGCGTTCATGGATTAATGGATTCACAACTCCTAAGTAAAACCAGCTCATATGAGCTATGTTAATGTAAAAATCAACACCAAAAGGTGAACTCAGAGAAATAAGCAATTTTGCTCATGCATCTGCTTGTTGAT
>WEIT01007403.1:39725-53443 GCA_013389985.1 Dryoscopus gambensis
ATAGGATTTTTACACAACTCTACAGAGAGAATAGTCAGCTAGATGTGGATTGAAACATACACGGACACCAGAATGGACCTTTACGCTTAATGAAATGCTTAAATTGTCTTAGATTTAATAATTATAATTAATACATTTTAAAATCATAGGTCAGCTGTCCAGTAGCTGCAGTGTCTTTATAAACACCAGAAAACTTTTCATTTAATGACTGTATTTTAAATTGCAATTGGTTTGTTTCAGCCTTAAAATGAGAAATGCAATTAAAAGAGAATGAGAAATATAGCACTAGTAGGCCCATGTTTTGAATGGGTATTAAGATTCACTAGCTATCCTCATATAACCATATAAATCTGACACTATATTGACATGGGGGTGATTAGTGGTTGTGTTAATATCTGAACTATAGACCACGTCAATTTTGGGTCAAAATTGAAAAAATCTTAGTTGATTTTTTTTTTTTAATTGTGGTTTCCATGTCTCTCTTAGCGCAGTGCTCTGCACTGCAAGACAAAATAAAAATTTAGGAGTACTTAGCGCAGCTGGGCTTGCAGAACAGGATCCGGAATCACGTCAATGCTTTGGCCATCATTCCTTCTCTGCAGAGAGGAAAAAACCCAATTTATTCTCTCCTGATCTAAAAGCAGCCAGATTGTTCCAGTGGTGTTATAAAATTCCAGCCCAGAGGAAAATTACTGGTAAATCTCAGAAATTACAGCAGTGTAGGTATACTTGGTACCATTTCATCCTACGTTGCATGAAAGTTCTTCATAAAGCCGATACTAACCAATATGATGTGACCTGATCCTCAAAGTAAGTGATTTCTAATTCTAGTGAAATTCCAGGTTCAAATATTGATACCTTTTCTCTTTTAGAGCCCTTCCATACTCATGCTGCAAGTTTCCAAGCTCCTTCCCAAAGCAAGTTGCATCTGGTGAGCCATCCAGCAGAAACTAAATCAAGTGTATGGCATTATAAATCAGTACATTCAATATAGAGAAATGAAGGGATACTCAAGACCTATAAAAACTATCAAATCCATCTGTTTGCCACCACAATACCAAACTTAAAAATATTTCTCCAGAATGGTTTTAAAAGACCTATTACATTATTTCCACCACTCTACTTTTATATATTTAGACTAAAGTTTCTGCCTCTTAATTGTTCCCTGTAATGTTTAGACAAATTTTATCCTACTACTGGGCTTTAATCCCTTTTTCTCCTGCTTTGTTCATGGCTGCTGCTTGAAAGGTTATCAATAGGATGAGACTAGTGATGTTTTACATCGATGAGTCAGGGTCTGAGAGAGGCTTAATCCTGGAAGAGACTGCAGAGGAGGGAAGAGAGGGGTTCCTCTGGGCTTGCAATGTCAAAAAATCCACACCATTTATACTGGGTTTTTGTTAGGACTACATCATTCAGGCAACATACATGTAAGGCACCTCAAGGATTCTAGAACAGAGAATGAAATTTGAATTTAGAGTAGTTGGTAAGTAAGATGCAGTGACAGACGAGAGAAGAAGGTGTAACAGCCTGTCTGTAGGCTTTGCTTTTCTCAGGGACTTTTGAGGTTGCTTGGACAGTGCACCAGAACAAACACATTAGAACCTGAGAGAGCTGACAACTCCCTACTGTTTAGGGAAAGCGCTATGAGCACTTTTGTAACAGATTTTTGACGTGATCTTTTAAGGGTGTAAAGGGCAAATATTTGATCAATCATGGTCTTCTGACCCTCTTACTTTTAATGAGCATAAAGAAGTTAGAACTAATTATTTGGTAACTGTCAGATTTTTGTCCACCGTAGCATGAAATCCTGTTGTGATGAGCATGTGATAACTGACAAAAAATAATCATCTGCTATCAAGCCTGAGGTTCTGCAGCTGCAAAAAAGAGCAGTCTCATGAAATGAGCAGTCCCATAAAATGTCAGTGATGCTACTCACTGGAGAAAGATTGCAGCATCACAACCTTACACAGCCATCTAAAGCAATAATGTGATGCTATAACAAAACAAAGTAGACAGTATAGATGGGTATGACAGCCACAGTATAAATCCAATCCCTTACTTCCGAGAATAAAACTGACTTTCTCATTGATCTTCTTTTTGAACACATTAGTGGATGTGTATTCATGTAGTGTGTACCTTTGCTAGCAAGCAAGGATCTTTTATAAAGTATTAATGTTTCAAATTGAATGCTTTTTCAGTGTTTTATTTTTACCAATATCTATGCACAAATTCCAGTTTTTGGAGTGTGACATCTACCCTGGCACATGCAGTCTATTAGCTACAGTTAAGGAAAAGTAAATTTTATTGACATGTTAAGTCCCAACCACAGTGCAAATAAATCCTTTCCTTTCATAAAATAATTTTACATGACAGATATTTTATTAAAAGTGCTGGTTGCAGTTGTGATTTACAGTACATGGTAAAAATAATAAAAAAGCAACTGTATATTTATGCAGAACAAAAGCATTTATATCTCAAAATGCAGTTGAGATCCAACTGGTATTTCAATGACTGATGTATCTGCATGCATGTAATATGGGTCCTTTTGTCAAATAGCTGGTCATAGGGAGACAAAAGCTTTATTTTCCAGCTAACCAAAACAAGCAATTCCCCCCTCAATTTTCATTTTACCCAACTCTGCATCCTAACTCTGGATTAAATACCTGGCAAAATAAATACCTGTTTTTGGAACAGTTCACTCAGCAGAGTTTTAGCAGCAGGGATGGAAGGAATTGAGATGAGTAAAAGAACCATGTGCGCCACTGACAGACCTGGAAAAGTAGAGATCATATATATTACCCACTGGTCATATGATTGGAAAGAGACCACAATTCACTTCTCTTCCCCAGACTGCTGCAGAAGCCCATCCCATTCACTGAACTCCCTAACCTCCAGACTGAGCCCTTCTGTTTCCTGTCTGGTAAATATGACAGTTTTCTATGTAAATAAGCAAATTTTGGTGGGAAACAAAGAGTAACCCATCCTAGATTTGTCTGGAACACTCTGACTGTAAATTTCAAAAGGCCTGTTATCCTGCTTCACTGACTTAAAAGTGGAGGAGAGAAAGACCTCCCTGGGAGCTGACCTGCATGAGGCCAACAAGATGATCCTACTACTTGCAAAATTCAGAGTTAATCTTTCAGGAGAGTGAACTTGGGGTCTGTGTTCAACCAAGGAGACACAGCTGCCTTGCCTTTGTTTGGATTTTTCTAGGGATCTGCTGTTAACGCTCAGAAGGCAGTGAGTGTCTTAAATACTGATGGGAGTGTCTGTTCAACTCGTCATCATAGAATGAAATTAGTCAGGCTAAATGACAATTGAAGTTTTCAGCTTAGGTTCTTTGCTTGTAACCACTTCCACCAAGATACACATCCAGGATTAGGAGTCTATGCCATGGTCATGGGGTGATGACCTTGACATTTTTGAATCCCTGACCGGGAATCGAATTTTGGGCAAGTGATGAGATGGAGAATTGTGAGATGGGATCAAAGAGGAATAAGAGCAAAGCATGTATGGGTTAAGGTAGATTGATAGTGAAAATCCAGGGGTGGAGGTTTTGGTGTGAGTTATTGTTTTAAATAGAAGGAAATGTGTTAAGTGCTGAAGGTTTGAGTAAGTAGAAGATGGAATTGTGAGGAAGTAAAACAAAAATGGGGAATCCTGCAGCCCTGTAGGTTTGGGCCTGGATTCAGTAGTTTGGTGTGAAGATGTAACAGAAGTATGATGGGTGTTGAATGTAATATTGATAATAGTTTTGGAAATGTATGTTCTCAGATGTGAAAGGGTGGAGTGTCCCGGTTTGAAAAGGAAGTGAGTTTTTTAAGGAACTTATAGTCAAACCAATCAGTGGTCAGATTGAATATTGACANGCCAGCTTCTGCAGGATGGAAGGGTAGAGAGACGAGGAGATAGTCCCCCCCCACCAGAGAGAGAGACTGTGCTGGCTGAGAAGCAGAGCGGGGGAGGTTCCAGCCGTGGGAGTCCTGGAGTTGCTGTCTACTTCCCGACGGCAGTAGAGCCTGCGCCCAGTGTCAAACCATGACATTTTTGGTTCCCTGACCGGGAAATCGAATTTTGGGCAAGTGATGAGATGGAGAATTATGAGATGGGATCAAAGAGGAATAAGAGCAAAGCATGTATGGGTTAAGGTAGATGGATAGTGAAAATCCAGGGGTGGAGGTTTTGGTGTGAGTTATTGTTTTTTTAACCCTTCCTTGAGAAAAGGAAACTTTATGAAACATTAATCCTCCTGATCAGTGTTTTGAGGGAGAAGAGAGACAGCCTGGAATCCTGTGATGTTAGAGGAATTGATGGGAAGAATCCAAGGTGGGAGGAGATGATGGAGTGGCTTTGGCTGGACTTTTCTTGTATAGCCATAGACTGAACCAATCTTTCTTTAATACATGAGACTGCATTTAGGTGGATGCAGTGGCTGGATGCCAGATAAGGTGACCTGCTGCAGTGATGCCAAGTGTGAAGAAGAGAAGATGAAGAGGGTGTGGTGGTGCCCTCTGTCTTCAGAGAAGAAGAAGCCCTTGGCCCCAGGGGTTGTAAAATGCGGGGGACTGTTGTCCCAAAAAAGGAGCCTGCGGTACTTGGCAAAGCATCGTTGAATCCTGGGAGCAGTTTTGGTCCATGGATGGTGGTGAGAGCACCAGACGTGGAAGGACTACTGTGGTTGTTTCTACCCCTTTAGTGAATGATAAATGAAGTTTTTCTTTCACTTCTATTTCTAAGTTTGAGCCTGCTCTGCTCTGTTCCTGATCACATCTCACAGCAGTTATTGGTAAAAATATATTTTCATGGGGCACTGGCATTGCGCCCAGTGTCAAGCCTTGACTTTTTTTTTTCTTTTCTTTTTTTTTTTTTGGAAAGAGAAAATGAAACTATTTATTTAACAAACAGACATTATTTAACCATCACAGCCATGCACCAAAATAAAGCAATGAAACAGCTCTTCAGTGGTCAGGTCAGAGATAACCCAGCAATGTACATTTTCAGAAGCTTTGGAAGTGCAGTGGGCAAACACACCAACAGTAATTTAACCCTTACTCTCTGCTTTGGTATGTTGAACCTATCATGTTGCTTTGAAATAACAATTTCTGTAGGTTTGTACAGGTAAAGGAACTCCTGAGCAGCTATCAAAACAGGTTCAAGCTACTGATGAAGTGGAGCACAGTGCTGTGCTAGGTTCTTTGTGTACATAATGTGCTGTATATGCTTTTGAGGCAGGGAATATCTGAGTGGCTACTGTATATTTGTATCCCAATTTATATGCAAAAAAAATTAGCAACCTGATATAGCTGCAGAAGTTGAACCATTCCCTATCCCAGTGTACACCACACAGCTGTGAAGTGTTATTTCTTACAGATCATTAATAAACTCTGTCACTTGCATAATCCCATCTTTTAGCTTCTCTTAGGAGGATGCTCAATGCTCAAAGCTATTTTCAGGTAATTCAGGATTCATTTCTATTTCTAAACACATTATGAAATTGGAAATCTATGTAGGAATATATGCCTTTGGAGAGGATAAAATCAAGCAACTCTAGATAGCTCTCCTGGGAATTACAGAGGCAGTAATTCAGATACAAAGGCTCTTCTAATTCCTGTGTCCCAGTGGTGTTCAGCAGATCAGCCTGTGTGAAGCGCTCTCCTTGTCAGAGAGCCCTCTTGTCTGGCTTGAGAAAACCGCTTGCAAAACGGATGTTAGAGAAATGCATCTCCTATTAATCAACCGATCAAATATGTTCACTTACTCTGCCAAACTAAGTCTGTGAGCCCTGCAACAAAGAGCTAACAGTTCAATCTTGAGTTTCCTCACTGCATTTCTTGCATAAGAGTTAATACAAGACAGGCAATTTACAAAAAAGATTGCTATAACTTCTTCCCTTGCTATTACACTTGTAAGCGCTACAAGGCAATACATGCTTCACGTATTTGCATTCCAATACATCAGATTTCTCTCTTCAGCAGCTGGTACCTGGATATTTATGCTGTGCATTGATTTCTTTAACTGTGAGTGCATCTCAGTGTAAAGAGTTGAATATATTTTAATAATATTCATAACTCTGTGAACATGCAGTTACAGGTAACTGTGTGTGCACAGTTAAAATTATTAATACTATTAAAATTTATTCAACTGTTAATATTTAGATGCAAGCCTATTAAAAGCCTACTCCTGACAAACGAAAGCTGTGTTCCAGGTAACCTGAAGCTGGGTATTTCCCAATATTGTTGCTGTCTCCATTTGCTGACAGACGTAATCTATACACAATAGATTAAGTCACATATTTCAGTAACCACCTCTGTCTTTCCAAGTGAGCGACCCACTACGCCTGTGTATGAGGAGGCTCTGGGAAAGGCACCTGTGGTGAGGAATGAATATTCTAATGTTTCTGAACCTTTTGGTGAAGGTGAAGGGGGCTTGTTGAAAACATTGCTGTGAGCAGATGGACCCCTGAAACCATCTGCTATCGAAGCAACTAAATGCTCAATGATGCATTACGAAATTATTTAGCTCTCAAAGAGCCTGAAAGTAGTTAGTAATGATGGCATCTGTACTGAGAGCAAACAACCTATTTATATATGATCTATCACTTCATAAACCGTTTGGAGACCATCTTTCCTTAAAGCAGCAGTAGTCTTCTAGACTCCCAGAATAAAATACTAAGTTGCATGGGTGAACTTGCAAAATCCTAGCCACTTCATTTTTCCTTCTTGTAAGAGCACACTCTTTGCTGGGATGTGCTGGAATGCAAGCTTGTTTTTCAGATAGAAAGGATTGAACTGTGCTCTAGAGCTGCTCTCCCTATCGGTGCACAAGCATAACAAGTGCAAAAAAAACCCCCCAAAGCAGTAATGCTTTAGCTCAGTCTTAATCAAATAAGGATCTTACGTTTTTCTTTCCTGTGAAAAATTTCATCCTATTTAGTTGTATTAGTAAAGTAATAGGTATTTAGGAATCAAGGCTTCTAAATATTAATTTATTTTTTTATCTACTTTGGTGATTCTTATACATTATATAGTTACCATGGGAACTATTAAAACTTGTTTGTGTGGATTTAGTTATGTTCCATGTATGTAGTCAATTGCTTAAGAAATATATAAAGATATTATACATTGTATTATAGATGTTTTTGCACTTGAAAAGCACTGTATTTTTAATTATTATTTTGTTTCACATATTTCTCCAAGAAATGAGCTTTAGATGAAAATCTATTCCAGCCTAAGTGATATTACATTATTTTTTCTACTCGAGATAATCAGAAAGGAGGAAGTTATTTTTTTTGTTCAATTTCTCTCAAAATTACTAAGCATATTTAGAAACTTGCTTAAAAAATGATGTCTCATCTTAAAGCTCTTTCAGCTATGTAAGAAACCTGGATTTCAGTAAAATCTCTGTATATAAATATGAGAAAGTGCAGCTCTAAGTTTTAAGCAGAAATCTCCATTAATATCAATAGTGACATATCAACATTAATATCAATCAGCTTTTCTGGTCCAATGTCTTTGTTGAGATTTTACAAGTTATTTTAATTCTTTATTTGGAAGCAACAGTCCTAGTGCAGAAAGCAAAGAGGATTTTGCCCAAGGAAACACATCAGACTAACGTGAAAATCGTAATTAAGCAGACCTGATACAGCCTAACTTGGGCATAGACAAGTCTCTTTCAAAGCATGGACTGCCCCATTCCCAAAACCTTCACTGAGGCAAAATTTAGCTCCCTGCAGAGGAAAAGACACATTTCCAGTCTCTGGAAATTGAGGAACAGTCAGCTAGATACTACTGACCATCTTGAGCTGAGTTCCAATTTCTTACTCGACTCGCCCATTTACTGACCTTGGAGCCTTCCTCAGAAACTGCTCCACCCGTGCAGCTGAGAGCAGCCCCTACTGCAACCACCACCTCCCTTGGGATGCTTTCCAGCCTTAGGATGGCACTGCTTAGACTGCAAGCTCGGTCTCTAGCAGAGATCCCACAAACCTGAGCAATTAGAAGCTTTGTTGTGACACTCCATGTGAGCGCTGTGGAGAGGCAGAGCAGCTCCCTCCCACTCCCATGGCAAACACTCCATGTAGAAGCTGCGCACGGAATGTTCATGATCCAGCTCTGAATAAAGCCTTTGCCATGTGCTTGCACTCCCAAAAAGCAGTTTACTCTATGCATATTTAAACCTGAGAAGAACAGGACAACGGGGAGCAAACCTCGCTCAGAACAACATAGGCCTAAGTTACTTTAATTTTCAGGGAGAAACAAATGCTTCAGTCCCAAATATTTTGCTGTGGACCGTTGCAAGCTTAATTTCACCTTATTTTACTATGTCCTATCAGTTAAGCTTCAGTTTTTTCAATTAATTATAGAAAAGGTGTTGTTAAACTGTTAAAATGTTTAAAGTTGTTATAAACTTAATGTGACAGAGCATAAATTCATTCCTTACAGCCTTTGGAAATGTGAGCATGTCGGAAAGGGAAGATGGGACAAAATATCTTCTTTAGATCACACCTTTTTTGTAGAATTAAACTGTGAAAGTTTGCAGGAGTGTAAGTGTCTGCTAGAGTAGTCTCCCCACTCTCCTGTTCTTCTCTGCAGACTTCATGTCTACTTGACATGGAGGCTGCAATGCGAGTAGGACTGAAAAAGAAATTGCCCCCCTGATAGCTACACACACCACAAAAATTACAGGACTGAAACAAACGGCTGGCAGGTCTGGCTGACACACTATATCCCTTTCCTCTCGACCACCTGTCAATCAATCACCAGTCAATCACAGAAAGCCACAATCAGCCACTTAATGACAGCCAGATGGCATCTACTTCTCATGAACTGTACTCCTGAAGTCATACTCGCTCCCTGTAACTAGCAGCATTTCCCATCCCAGGTAATAATGAGGTGTTTTTTGTATTCAGACAAAGCCGTAGTGCCTCGCACCTCTGACAGGACGCCCCTGTGAGCAGAATACGTGCTCTGCCAGATGTGTTGTTTTGCTTTAGTGGAAGAATCAATGCTGCTTTATCCCTCAAACTTTGATCAGGGACAGGCTTGCTCGTTTGTGAATAAGAATTGAGAATAACTTGGAAATTTTAGCTGGCATTCATTCTGCCTCCCTTATTTCTCTGCAGTCCTGACACAGGAAAGGAATCCATACGGAGACCAATGTGATCTTCTTCACATCGGTTTACCAATGATTTCAACCTTGACCCAAAGGGAACACTTCTTCTGGAAGTGACAGGTAATTTAGCTTTCTTGCTTAGTTCTGGGGCTCTCTTGTGGTGAATTATGTATAGTGCTTCTGTGATATGGACCTTTGTCCATGAAGGAACCAGATGAGGTTGTTAAACTGCTTTTAAAGGCATTTTATCCACAAACACCCAGTAGTCATGAGGGTTCTTTTAAACAAAAAATTTCTGCCTCAGGACAAAGTGGCAAAACTCAGTTTTGAAGTGACCGGGTTTGGGCCTGTCAAGCATGAAGCTGCATTCAGGCCTTGCTGGCAAGGCTTTTCACTGAACTGAGAAGAGCCAGACGTTTTACTCTGTTAGGTGATGGTTATTCTGTTACTGCATTACAGCAGGTATATTTCAGTGACATAGCTGAAGTTACAACCTGACCTTTAAGGAGTGTAAAAATCTTCCATGATCACCATACACTCTCTGAGCAATTCTGTTTGTTTTCTAAGATGCACCAAATCCAGCATAGCAGGAGAGGCTCATTTATGACCAAACTGGAGAAACATGGTTCTAGTGCATGAATTTTTGCCCCATTACCAGCCAGCTCCGCGGCATCCAGCAGTTCCCACCTTCTTTATTAAAAATTGCTTGGAAATGGCCCTGCCCAGCTGAGAAAGATAAGAACTGTGTTTTTAGTGAGGATTAGGTATGGATTGCATGACTTGCATGACTACATTTCATGGGACCTTTAAAAGTGTACAGGCTCTTTACTCACAAGGAAGTAACTGTGTTTGCTGCTCAACAACACAAAACTCGTTTGTTCAGAGTTCTTCCCAGAGTTTATTCAGTTCTTCCTGGCAATTTCAGCTCAGGTGCATCCCTCCAACTCACTTACCACTCACTTCAGGAAATCTTCCATCTTTATCAGGCAGGTGAACAAGACCTTCACAAGAAGATTCCTCCCTGCATTTCTCCTGTGCTTACATATGTTGCCATACCAAAGACATATCAGTGTTAAAAATATAAATTTTTTTCTTGGCAATTTTAGAAGTTTCTCCCTCAAGAAATCTTGGAGGCAGATTCCTTGCAACTCAAGGACGGGCACATTTTATCCATTAAAGATGGGATGTAAATGGAGGCAACCTTCCACAACATCCCCTCCTCCCTACATATACATACATTTCCAGCCTGGTTTCTGGAGTGCAGACAGAGAATCTCATTAGGAATCTAATATAATAAGGGCATGTAGATACTGGGGTTGGGGGTTGGAAATCAGATTAACTTCATTACTTTATTCTGCACCTCGCAGCGCTTCTGCCAGTGGACAATTGCATTAGATCAGAGAGGAGATCAAAAGGCAAAAACTCCCCAGAAATTCTGCTGCTCATTGTCTGAGACAGGAATGGGAAAAGTGCATTGTTGGAGGACACAGACCCACGGTAGATACCAGACACATTTTGGAAGGGCAGTTATTTTTTTCCATTGAACTTTGCTTATTGAGCTTTTGGTGTTTGCAAGGCCGGTCTAGATTCCAATGCACAGAGACATGATGAAAACCAAGCAACTTGTTCAAGTGTAAGCAAGTGGACACCCAGAGAGCCAAGGGGGAAGTTGATATTCTAAGTGCCAGACATGTCCTACCTGCTGAGCTCTAGCACTTCAGTCCCTGTTACCTTTTCCATAGGCACTTCTTTCTGGACACCTTTCAGTTTGGAAGCAACAGCTCAGCTGAGTTCTCTGCTTCAGCAGGGATAACCTGGAAAAGGAACACAAGGGAGTGTGTGCCACTTGCTATATAAAACAGTATCAGCCTAGTCCAGTTCAACACCCTCCAGGAGCAGTCTTTCTGTACCAGTTCTGAGGGGACACAGTGGCCACAGAGGCAGCTTAACTGGCTGTCCTCAGTTATTTCAGCTCACACAATCAAGGGCTGACGTAATTCCTTCAGTCCTGAGAGTGGAGCCCACACTCCCATCTCATCTCATATCACACCTTGCCTGGCAGTTGAGGAAAGTGGGCTGGATAGGACCTCTTGGCACAAGAAATGCCATGTCCTCAGTGAAACTCTTTAACATGCTCCTGAGCTGCACTGAGGGACCGGTCACTGTGGATTGCTGTTGTTGTCAGCAGAGAACAGGGAAAATTATCTTCAGCAACTTTTATTCCATATCTCTAGCTTCCCTTTAAAGAAGTCCAGCCATCCAAATCTTGATCAGAGAGCAAATTTAAAAGACTGACTTGAATGAAAGCAGAGTAAGAAGTCCCTTGAGCTCAGTCAGGGCAGGTAAGCCGTGCTAGTTGGAGTCAAGAATGTTGGATGCACTGTCAAATGCCAAAGCATTACTTCTATGGTATTTTTTTCATTTGCTAGCATTGTGCATATATCTTATGCACAGTTGGTGCTGCTTTTTTCTTCCACTGCCATTTTCTTCTTCATTACTCCTTATGGAAGTTCTGTAATTTAAGCAAGAAAAAGAAATGCTGCATGCTAAATGCTACTGCTATGACAAAAAGCCTACCCTCTACATATCCCAGAAAGGAAAATAAAAGGGGAAAAGAAAAGTTGAGACACAGATGATTAAATCAGAAATAGAAAGTGTAAATACAGCTTATGTTAGAAACTAGGTATTGCTTATAAAAACATGTAAAAGCGCTATTAACCATGTAATGCTCACAGGATCAGCTTACTCATACTGCCATACACTTGGTGAAAGTGTTACAGAAGTCTTGAATTCTATTCTTATTATTGCTCCAACAGTTAATCAAATGTCAAATTCAAAAACATCTAGCCATTTGTCCTAGAAATACAGAATGTTAATACTCCATTTTGTGGTTCGTAGTTCACCAGTCTTCAGTTGCAAATAAAAGGATCACAATCTAAATCTATAGAAATCTAAAAGTGCTGTTTACATGAAAAAAGAGATCATTGCTCTTTATCATTTCTATTTACTGAGACTATAACTTTCTCTAGAATGCAGAAGGAATACAAGTTTTCATAGGTCATGCCAAGTTCACATATGCTACAAAATTGCTTGATAATTTAGTAACATAAGTGAACATATACTGTAGTACTCAAGTGCCCTTTTGACTCATATTCTATGCCTTTCAATACAATTTTATCTTGTCCAAAAATTTTTCATGAATTTCAAAATAAGTAAGCTCACTTAGAAGTTTTATCCATCCAGCAAGTCCCCAGAAAGATCATCTGTTTGTCCCAAACCTTATGTTTATTCCTGTCAAATTCCTCTTCCACTGAGAAATTAGAGTTCAGTTCTACAGTTGTAGGTTATTGCCATTAAAGGTACACCAGTAAAGATTTTGTCACCATGAGTGAAAAATACATCTGCTTCTTCAGAAACATATTTGGAGATGACAGAGAAACAGAAGGTATTAGAAAAACACAAGAAGAAAAAAACCTGAGCACTCAGGGGTAAGAAGAGACTAAACAAAGACAAGTTGCTTGAGGCAGTCAATAACACAAATACTCCAATAATAATGACAGCAACAGGAAGTTTTTTCAAGCTGCTTTTTCACAAGTCTGTACACAAAAATCTATACTGCAACTTTTACTGTCAGGGGTATCTCTTTATGTTTTATTCCATATTTTCAAAGGTCTAATAAAAAGCATGCTTCAGGGTTTCCACAGGCATCATGTACTTTATCCCTACCCTACCAACACCAATCACATAGAAAATATTTTCCCTTAATTCCTCTCATGCGCCATTCTTTTCTTCTTTCCAGGAGCATGTTGCAAATACCATAATTTGCCTGTGTGTTAACTTTTGAAGTGCCAGAAAGGGCTTGAAGGCAAGAAGTACTGATAAGGAGAATTTCTTTCCTAAAAGCTCAAGGCATTGGGCAGCTTTAATTAAAAATTGTATTGATTTTCTTCCATTGCTTTTAATGACAAGCACTAGTCTGTGACTTCCATTGTTAGCCATTGACAGTTTAAGTAGTGAAACAAAGGGCACTTATACAGCACTTAGTGCAAAATTATGACTGATTAAAAAGTCATTTGTCATGGTAACAGCATCTGCTTAGACTTCGAAGATTTTTAAATGCAGCCTTGCATGCGGTGTGTGGGAAGGTGTGGTACATGCGAGTCTTCACAACTATGTCCCTCAGCAATTTAAATGCATTATTAAAGTGCCATGGGAGTCTCATTTTTTGAACAGCTGTTAGTTTCTCACAACATTTGCTTGAAGAAGTTGGAGCTCTGCTAAAGCTTCAGTGTTTGACCACCCAGGGAAATGCCGTAGCAACCTAGGCACCCGTGGTCAAACCTTCCAAAATGTTACAAATCTCAGAAGAGAATCCAATATTTAACTGTGGTTTTGAAATAGTTAACTCACAGTTCCAGTTCCTCTATTTTCCTGTCTTTCCCAAGGCAGAGTCCTGCCTCCAGATGTGCCAAGGGTGCTTAGCAAACCAAGGTGCAGAAAGCCGGCTTAATTAAATAATAAATAAATGCTGTTAATAGACCACAGTTACTAGCATCCAAATGCCAATCCAATGGACATACAAGCAGAATTTTAAAAATATTCTA
>WEIT01007403.1:53470-85837 GCA_013389985.1 Dryoscopus gambensis
TAGTAATACTACATAAAAAAAAGTAATATTGTAGTTCACATACAAACATCTACAGACAGTCGCTGTGTAGGGCAAAGCTGAAAGAGATTTGAGAAATTTGAAGGACATTGAGCATAGAAATGACAGTGGGTGGAATTCAAATATTGCCCTCAGGCCAGTGTCAAATTCTGGGGCAAACAAGCAGTCTGCAGTCTTATTCTTCTGCATGAGTACACAGAGGGTTTTATATTTGTTGATTCCTTTGAAAGAAGCTCCAATTGCATATTCTAGACCATTTCCTTTGTATCATACACATGTTGGAAGCTTCAATCATTTCCTGGAGGCATTTACTCACCATAAGCTGAGCCTAAACATTATTTCCAGAGATGGTTGGTGTGTTTTGCACTATTTCCTCTCTCTTTGTCTGGAAATTACTGGGAAACATTTTTTTTCAGAAAGATCCACTGCGTTCATTGTTCCTGGCTTCTTGACTGCTGTTTCTAAGCTGCCATTTTTAGAGGACTTCAGATCAAGCTCCATAATGTACTTTGTCTGCAAATATATGCATATGTGTATATTTCATAAATTTGCATTAAGTTTACTCTAGACATGGTAAAAATTTGCTCCTACTTCTATTTTCTGGTACCTTTTGCCCAGGTTTCACCTTTTCCCATTTTCAGAGGGCTACTGTAGTATTGGGCCCCTTCTCAACCTTCATTTAAGATCAACACAGGAAGAAAGAACACTATTACCCATAAAGCACAAGTATTCTTGTGCTGGTACTGAGATAACAGAGTGTATATAGTCAATATAACTTCTGATAAGACAATATTAGCCCTCTAAAATACTGTTAGAATGAATTTGAGCCAACAGGGAATACTTCTTCTAAGCCAACATTTAATGCCATACTAACAATGAGGTTTGGTTTCTAGCCAGTCATTCTAGAGTCAGTCTTACTCTACAGAATTTTGTTTAGAAATTCATGTTCAATAGTGTAGAGATAAATAGGCCAACAAGGAGGTGTTTTCTCTCGGCAGTCAAGGACCTTGATTAATATTATTTATAAAAATATTGTACTTCCCCTTCCTCAGAGTTTACAGATAGAAATTAATTCAGCTTCTTCCTTATTTAAAATCAAACTTCCTCATACTCAAAGTAAGTTGTTAGCAGCTCTAAATCCATAAAAAGAGGGGAGATGAATATTTCAAATGGCCAGTGAACATCACATTAATTTGTTAGCAGCAAAGACATGGTCAGACTCAGAAATATTTGGGTCTGTTGTAACACTTGGAAATGTTTNACTGGCCTTAAAAATTCCAGTTCAGGTACAGTTTTTCAGTGGCCTGATGTTAATCATTTCCAAGATATAAAAGCGTTTTACCCCTATAAATATGAATTTAAATAGCTGAATTATTTTGAATAAGGTTTTTTGAAGCCTTTTCTGAGCTTTTAACATGCATCAGATGTGCCAAATTTTGGTTGTTTGTAACTAAGTCAAATGAGTAACAATCTCAATGTTTGATGTGGTACAAATAACTAAACACTGAGTTTTAGAAGAATTAGCAACTATAATATCAAGCAGTCATAGCTGATTCTCCTGCAATCTATGACAGGTTGTTGCTTGGAAGTTTTCTAGAAATTTTGGCCTAGATTTTAACTTAATGGTAACTGACTTATGTGCCATANTAACTGACTTATGTGCCATAAAAATTCATAAGATATGGAACACAGCAAATGAATCCTTTGTAAGTGAACTGTAATTATGTATATTTTGTATGTGGTGAAGAAACTAACCATGTAAATGATGACAGCTAATTATATACAGCTCTCCTGGGCATCAGTATCACTCTCCCTGACAGCATACTCCTCTTTAAGGGTTTTCCTTCTTTGTATATAGGCCACTATTTCTGAACATTCCTTAAGGGAATTATGCTGTTACCTTTGCACTGGTTAAATGAAAACTAAACGTTTTTTATCAAAGAAATCCTTAGTGTAATCTAACTAATTTCTCCCTTATTGTGCTAATAAGTCAAATCCAGCTCTTCTTCTTACTGGTGTCAAGCCAAACTAATTCTAGTGATTTCAATGAAGTTGCTATGGATTTACACATGCAAAGCTGTCAGTAGAAATTTGGCTGCTGGTTTTGCTCCCCTGGGAGAGCTGGAGATTATAGCCTGCAGAGGGAACAGTGAATGATACTGGGTCAGATCAGGGTCTGCCAGGAAAGGGGTGAGGGAATGCTACATGTGAGGAATTTGTGGGAATTTGTTTTAAAATCTCCAGTGGAAGAATTCCTTCTGACTTCTTCCAGCTTGAAGGAAGGGGGAAGTGTGCATGGTGAGAAGTGGAAAGGAGGGCAATGCAGAGATGAAGAAGGTCTCTTAACAAAAATCTAACTTGCAAGAGTTCTTGCAGAATTGATCAGCATTTCAGAATACTTTTGAAAAGGTGTCTGGAGGCACTGTCTGTGGGTGGCCGCAGCCATTTTGACACCCCCGCATCTTTGGAGCGCTGTTAATTTCCAAAGTTGCTCTGACTTTTCACAGTCAACTTTCTGTAGACTTTCTCTAGGTTGAAATTATGCAGAAGAATCTGCACTGCCAGGGATTACAGGGCGAATAAAGACAGTACAAGGCAGTGTATTTGTGTGTAGATTTGCTGTGAAATTCAAAGGTAAGGGTTGAGATTATGCTCTCTTCCTTCTGCTCTGATTCTCTGGAATTTATGGAACTGGACTGAGAAAAGGAGATGGGGATGATACTCACCTATATTACTTAATGGTTAAAAATTGCTCGTGCTGATCCTGGTAGGAAACGTCCTCTCATTGTTATTTTTGTGATCCCAAAGGAGAAGGTCTGCTTTGAAGCATTTGCTGAACAGTCCCTAACTGGAAATACACTGAACATGCAGTGCAGGTAGTCTTTTCCACAACTCTGAGCCTTACCGTGTTGCAATAACACATAACTGATATAACTCTCACTAGTACCACATGAGATAAGAATTGACTGGATATGTATATACATAAATACATGTGAAAGCTGTCTCCTGGAGGCCTTGCAGTTTCTGAGATTGCTTGTCAGAGACCCTGCACTGCTAATAGATTTTCTGTTTCTCAGTGTTTCTCCAACTTCTCTTCTTGAGCCCCAGAGGCCTGTGGGAAACCCAGGCATGTTGTCTTATTCTTGCTAGAAATGCAAGAAAGTATATTTCCTTTTTAATGGATCCCCATGGTAAAACCAAAGCAACAAGTTTGCATCTCTTCATAAAATTGTTTCAGTATTTCCGGTACTGTAAAGGATCAATGATTGAACTTCACTTTCTCCCCTGCTGTCAAAGCCACTTCCGTCCTGCCCAGGCAGCCTCTTCTCTTCTTATGTGCAAGACCAAATCCTGCCTTAAATGCGATTCCAATCCAAACTGCCTCCTGACCCTGTCACTTTCTGTAAGACAAGTCTAGTGATCCAGTTCTTCCATTTGCTCTTGTTCCTATAGTCTTCATAATTTCAGACTTTGTATGCAGGATGTCGCAAAACCTTTGGAAACACTGACCCAGTTGAATAATTATTTGCCTCAGAAGCTCCTTCTTCTTCTCATGAGCACACATATGTTCTTACTGATAACCCCACCCCCATTTTTCATAGCAGATGTCATTAAGCAGCCATCAGTCCTAAGATGTTTGCCAAGGTCACACAGGTAGTTTTCAGCTGAGTCAGGAGTAGTTCCTATCTCCCAATTCCCAGCACTATGCTCTGGCTACAATTTCTTTGGAGTGATTTGTACGCTCCAACAAACTGTACATTCACAGAACAAACTGTGCATCTTGAAAAATGAATACAACCAATTGTGCTCAATAGCAAGACATTTATTTTATATTTATAAAAGTCTTATGATTTACAGACTAACTTCATCATACTTTATTTCAGCCCACACATGATCAGCCTTTATGCAGAAGATAAAAATTGTTTCTTAATTTCAGAAGAAATATTTAAACTTGGATTTCTCCTTTCTGTTATAATCTAAAACAGTGGTAAGGATTTGTTGTTGTTGTTTTTTTTAATAAATAAAGAGGTTCAGCACTCTCGGTGGATATAAATCAGGATTGTTGCTCATGTACCAGTGGAGTTACACCACAGGCTCAGATCTACCCAGAATTTTAATGTGGCAGTGTCTTTTGAAAAAAATAAAATTATAAAATTACTTAAAGACATCAGTTAATCCTAGGTTTGGGATATAATGCACATTTGGAGAACATTAGAAAAGGTATTTCAAAATTAAAGGAAATCTGAGAATGGCAGGATCTCCATATATAATCCCTGTATATAATAAAATTTGAGGGAGAGATACATGATTCTTACAGTAGGTGCTTTGTTTTGTGTGTAATGATATCTCAGATTAATTTTCTTTGATGTCTGCATCTTTTTTTGTTTCATGTGAAAGAAGATTTGTTGTGTTTGTGGCATTGACTGTAAACACAGGTGTCTTGGGAGAGCTGCAGGTGTTCACCCTCCTCAGCTTATTTTAGTCCCTATGGGTATGGGGGAGGGTGGGAGGGGAACTTGCCTCACCAGAAAAATATTTTCTGCATGACCTTGAAAAAAATGTGTAAAGCTCTGAAGCATGTGATTATGCCTTGGCATGTGAGCAGTACTTGGCCCATATATGACCTAAATGTGGTTTTCAAGTGCAGACACTGGACTTTTCCTATACTGTTTTCATTTATTTGTTATGCTTTTTGCTTTACTTATGGTAAAATACAGTATTTGCACATGTGTCAGTATTCACTGATATCTCCCTTCTCTAATCAGGGAAGATTTCTTATACCAGCTCATCCCTTGGATATAACAGAATGATTTAATACAGATATAGAAGATGAAGCCTGGAAACTTGGCCCCTGTTTTACTTCCTTTGGCACATCCTCATTCTGTCTTGATTTCCCTATGCAGACAGATAGGAATTTTTGTGCAGAAAGAGAAAAAGCTCCCTTTCTCTTCTCCACTGATCAAAGCCCTTTGGCCAAGTAGAAACAGAGTAGGCAGTTTTGCTGCTAAAACACTGAATTAGGATGATTTCTTAGCTGAGAAGGTGGCTAACCCATGCAAGTGTGACAAAATTCAAGCAAGGCAGCAGAAGACAAAATCCATCTGATTTTTCTTGTAATGTCTCTCTTGCACATCCTTCTACCAGACACCAGGTCTTCCCCTGAGCAATGCATCATTCAGAAGGAGAGGTAGGTGCTGGAGGCAGGTGAGGAGCAGGGTCACAGAGACCTGGGCTGCTCCTGGGATGTGGACACCGCAGAGAGCAATGCCCGTTTGGGGCAGAAAGAGGAAGATTCCTTTCAGAGCTTTGCTAATGATCTGCAGAGGAGCTGCACAGCAGTCATTTCACAGATACGATGGCAGGTCACTGCGACAGATGTTCCCAACATATGTGGAGAATTAATTACCCACTAGTAAACAAAATCTGTGATGCGGAGAGTCATTTTGTCCAAATTTCTTTCGATTTTGCTGTTATTAGGAGCTTAATTTTTCTTGATCAGCCAGACCCTCTTGAATTAAAGTGTTCCTTAATGGGCTGTACTGAACATTTTCTGAAGTGAAGTGCAGAGGAAAGTGGCAAGGAGTGGGTCAGGAGAGATAAGTTTAGCTGGAAGAGTTGATTGTGAAGATGTACCATAGCGAGTGATTAGTCAATTATTTGATTAAAAGGTTGGACGCCAGTCATATATATTTTTTTAGAAAAAAAATCTAATTGTTAACTTCCATTCAACAGCATTTTTGCCTCATTTTAGAACATCCAGTAGAATGCCTAAACCTTCTAGGAAAAGGATAATATTTTGAGAGAAAGAGCTTTTGACAAAAGGTTTTATTTTCCTTTTCCGTCAATATTCCGAATGCGTTAATGTCTCAGGGCCATATTGTGCCATTGATTTTTAAGCAGAACTCCTCATTTAAATCAATGGCAAAATCTGCTTTAAAAAAAAAATCAATGGCATGATATGGCTCCAGGACATTAGAATGAAATTCTTATATTCATGACCCAGATAACAAATCAGAAGTCCATAAATCCCCTGCTGTTTCTTAAAACTCATTCAGTCCATCAGTACTTGTAAACTAAATAGTGCATGGAAATGAACATACTTTAATAGAAGGCTATCGAAGATCAAAGTATTTAGCTATTTTTGGTTGATCGTTCTCTCATAAATGATCCCCAGTGTCTCAGTTCTTGACGCATTGCTTAGGATTTGAGCTCACCTCTCTCTTTTGATCCACAAAAGGTAAATTGATATCACTGTCCTTCTGCTTATTCTAAGACATTTAATGTTTCTCCATTTTCCACAATCTGAAATAAACTATTTTCCTGTCTGTCAAATTTTATAGTTTTTTATGTTTTTCAAATGGATGTGATGAAAGACATTTCTCTGACACATCAAAATTGGCTTACTTTGTAATATCTTGGGCCCAGAGGAAAAAATCTCTGATTTAGCTACCTTTTTTTTTTTTTTAGTCCACAACATAAAAGTTCATCACACTACCTTTGGCAGAATGTATAGGAACAAAATTGTATAAGAACGGTGAAATCCCTTCCTGTTGTCATTAAGCAGTAATAGTTTTTTAGCACCACTTATTCCTCAATTTGGAAAACTGGAAAAGTTTATGAGACCCATGAACTGCTGCTGAATACACCAAGATTCTTGGTGAATACACCAAGAATTTCTCAGTCACACTGACAAACATCAGGTTCTGGAAGAAGCTCAGGTTCCAGCAATGGAGAGAAGATAAACTGCTAGAAATTTGCCCGAATAGAATAAATGTTCAAGTGAAATCTAGTGGCACTAACATCATTATCCAGAAAAGAGTGACTGAGGTATAGTGATTTAGCATCAAGTCTGCTTGACTCTGAATTCTTAATTCTGCCGTGAATTTCACTTTTATTCAGTAATTTAACCTATATTTGACTATCCTCCTTTATAAATTTTTCCTTACAAATAACATTTTTCTATCTCATTGCTATTTGCAAAGGACTTTGAGAAATTGCAACAGAATTCCCCACAGAAATCTAAATTGTGTTTATCAATCAATTCAAAAGAATTAAATTACACAATAAATGATATCCACATTCTGCTTCTAAAGTAACATGTATATATGCACATTTTTCAGATGTGAGTGGGCTTGTGTCTGAACTTTAAAAGATACTAATGCTGTTGAAGGCATTATATTCCCAAAGGTTATCTTTGATGCAGTGTTAGATGGAAGTTTAAATCCTGTGTGGTCCTTAGACTACTCCACATAAATCCCTCCACACACACACAGATCTCTTAGGTGCAGGGGCCCACACAGAAAGACACAGACTGAAGGTGAGGGGCTGCAGATAAGCCTGTAATGCTGTGTGGTTGCAGCTCTACATTTGTAGGGTAGAGATGAGAGCTCAGTTCAGCAGAGCTCACCAGCTGGACTGGTTAATTACTGTGCTGGACGAGTCACTCCAAGTAGTTGGAGTGCTGCTTCATACCCTGGTTATCATCACTTGGATTAGGGCATCTGGAATGCAGTACATCTAAGAGACAACTAATAGAGAGGGGAGGAATTCATTTAACAGTTTCAGAGATTAGTGTGGCAGTGGATTTCCCCTCTCTGCGGAGGGGGATTTCAGCCAAGCACTGTTTATGCACAAAAGATGGTTAAAAATAGTTCAAGTGTGTAAATCAGAGAGTGTTTGTGTCACAAACTAATAGTAGAAGATTCATGAGCCCTACCCCTCAGTCTATGTAATACGGAAATGCAAGTTTTACTTAGATCATTCTCATGTTCTGATAGATCTTACATGTACAGGCGCGTGAAACCTCTATGAAGTATTATCAGTTCAGAATAACCTTGCAGTGAATTCTGTACTCTGCTTCCTCTTCTTGGATCAAAAGTCTTCGCACTACATGCAGAAAACATATTCAGCAGCTGGCAGAGAGGTATAAGTCACAAAATGTTTACATATGTCAGTGATGAAGACAGAAAACACCCTGCCTAAAAAAGGTCTACTTTTTATTTCATTTCTTACTCTGTTTATTGATTTTCTGACTATTTTTTCTACAGAGCTGACCCATCACAGAAAGTGCAGAACTCTCTGAATAAAGGTACATGACATATGATTACAGTTGGTATTAGTTTTCTGAGACCAGTACTCATATATTGACAGCTGACTTTTATTTAGGCAAGAGCTCTCCATGTTACATGTTTTCCTTTCTTCAATATACTTCCTTTTCTAAAGAGCTGAAGTCCGTCTGCTGAGAACTGTGCTGAGGGTAACTGAGAAATCAATTTTCTCTTTGAAATGGAGCTTGTGTGTTTATGTGTGTGTGTGTGTGTAAACCTATTGGTTTTAAATAAAAGAGAACCCAATGGTACTCGCATTACTGATCTGAAATAATGGTTCATTAATTAAAAGTAAGAGTACACACACCTAAAGAGAAGGTGTAAGCTTGCCATTTGCATTCACATGAAGCCACAGGACTGCTGAAGTGAGGAGGGTCTACTCAGCTGACTACAGGTTATAGGTGTGATCTGCCAATAAGCAGTTTGATCTGAAAAGTAAGTGACCCTAAGAGAATTTTCAACGTAATTCACAGTCTGTCACAGCTACAGCTTCACTTCCTAGCTCCCATATTTATAGAAAACAAATGTTTGACATGTAAAAATCTTATTAGTTGGACACTTCAAATCACAGCAAAATAAGACCTCAGAACCTACCGAGCACCAGCACTACTGCTGCCTGCGAAACCCTCTTCACCCCTGAAAGCCTTCGCTCATGATAGAGTATTCTCTATGTGTGTTTATTTTTTCAGCCTGTCTTCTGCCTTATTAGGTATGCAGTAAATAAAGGTTCTGTATTTTATGGTCCTGTAAGCATATGAGTGATATTTAGTGCATAATGATACTTCTTAAAAAGTGCAGCATCAGTGAAATTCTGTTTTCTATTGATGTTTGTATTTGAAGTGGCACAGCCTAACCTAGCCATGATGACATCCAACATATAATTATCAAACAATTATTAAAGCATGGATTTCAGAGTAATTATCTAAATATAAAAGTCTTAATATATTGGAATAAAGTTTGTAGACGATTAATTATCTTTGTCCAGAGTCCCTCTCCACTGTAGAATTTTATCATGACTCCATTATCCAAAATGCCAGCTAATAATATTAATATGCCTCGCCACATTAGTTCCTAATATTTGCTTACTGTCTGTGAATACAAAAAAGAAATTAAGTGTTAGATACAACGGCAAACCCTCTCCAATACTTTAAACAGAGCAGTGAGGACTTAAAGACCAAGCATATCACTGAATATTCTTACTCACATAGGTAGTCCCTCTGAATTTTCAGGAATGTCTGTGATATCAGACTCACACTTCAATAGACAGCAGTATGGATGTCATCTGTATTAATTTATTTTTCCAAGCAACAAATGATTAAAGCAATTTTCTGATTAATCAAAACTGTGCTTTGTAACCATCCATGTGAGATCAGAATTTTGAATGACTCTGCACAGGTTGTAGGAATATGAAGACCAAGACTGAAAAATCTATTTTACTAGAAATATTTAGCAAATAAAATCTAGATCTCATTCAGAGCTGGAATCACTGTGAAGTATCAGTTATTCCATAATTGCACACCTGAAGCTTTTTCGTTACTCTCTTTGAAGTCTTTTCTTAGCAACAGAGAAAGTTGACTTAAAATTACCACTGGTTCTGATCAGTGTGGCTGTTTCTGTGATGTCAAGAGCAATAGACAGTGATCATCCTCTTATCACTGGAGCTATGAAAGGAGGAAATGGACACAACAGAATGGTTGAGAGGATGAGGTTAGATTTCAGAGATCACAGGTATGCCGTGTACTGTTGAACCAGTCACTCTCTGATGCAGTTCAGGGCTCTGGCCTCATGGTCATTCACACAGCAAAAGTCATTTGCAGTTACTCAAGCTGTGATTAAAATACACTTCTGCATATGCATTCTGTTCATGGTATGAACATAGTGGGATACCACCTAAGGATGATGAGGCCCAAGATGGTGTCTGTCACTCCCTCTGTGGTTCTTCAGCCAGGGAATTTTCCCAGCAGCAGTGTGATGAAGCAACAGCAGAGCTGGCATAAGCTGGCTTCATAAGAAATGGCAAATGAGTCTGCCCCGATTTAAACCACGGTCCTGCAAGACTGGCTTAGTGATTTCAGGATTCGCGCTGTAGGTGGTGTTTGACAGCTACTGGCTAGAAGTGTGTCATCAAGATGAGAAGGAGGAAACACCTCACCTTGTTACTCTCAGTGCTCCTACCTCTACCATGTCTGTTTGCAAAGCAGCAATGGTTCATTTGGAAGCCCCACAACTACATTTGTGACAACATTATCAAGAATCACAGGGCATATTTGGTGGGGCAGCAGTTGGCAACCCTGTAGATTGCCATAACCCCACAGGAGTGCCTAACCTAAGGTTATGGGAGCCAAAAGCTGGGCCTGAGTTTTGACCTCTGCTTCTTTTAAACGAGCAGAAAGTACAGAAAAGGGACAGTCTGGGATATCTAAATCCCTGTGCACGTCCTGCGAGTGTCACAGTGAAAGTGAGTGAATGACCAGCTGCTTCCACGCTAAGACTTGGTGCTACAAGGGTGCTTTGAGAGTGAGGATAGTCAGTACAAGACAAACCTGCCATCTCAGATTAAAGCACTGGAAAAAGGACTATTTGCATTTGGAGTGTTAAGAAGTGCAATGTTTAGGTGAAATTGATGAGGACTAGTTGAGGAATTAACTAAGCTGAGAGTAATAGATCTCAAGTATTCCTTATAAAAGGGAAAATGTTTTCACTCCGTCACCTGAAATATGTACAAGCACTGCTGCTGCAGATCTTACTTCTTTAGTTAGGTACTGTATAATTAATCTATATGAAAACCTGCAACTATATCTAAAGCACACTGGAATTAAACCACTGTTCCTGCAGAAAGGGATATTATTTAGTAGCATTACTGTGTTAATATTCTTTTATAAGGTTGAGCTGTTAAATCATAATCAAAATTCCAGCTCAAATTGCAGAATTACTGTAAGAAATCATTCTTAAGGAATGTCTTAAAAAAATTCCGTAAAGAAATTACAGGCAGAAGAGAGTCTACCTTTTCCGTACAGTACAAGATGACCCTTTACGGTACTTGATCAATGACATTGTCTAGTCCCATTTAAAAGTGTACAAGAAAAGATTATTCAATAAAACACTCTGTTTAGTTGCCTGAAAGCTTTACTCCCAAATTTTACCCGCAGGTGTCTGTGTCTTTGGGTTTTTCTGCTATGGAAGCAGACAAATTTGTGGGTAACACATTTGGTTCTTTCTACTTTCAGTTATTTTAGACTGGGGCTCTGGAGCGCATCCAGAGAAGGACAACAGAGATGGTGAAGGATCTGGAGCAAAAATCTTTTGAAGAGTGTCCAGGGAAGCTGGAGTTTTTCGGCCTGGAGAAAAGGAGGGTCAGGGGAGACCTTATCGTTCTCCACAACTGCCTGAAAGGAGGCTGAAGGCAAGTGGGGGTTGGTCTCTTCTTCCAAGTGGTAATTAAAGGATAAGAAGAAAAGGCCTCAAGTTTCATAGTGGCAGGTTTAAGTTGGGTATTGGGAAAAATGTCTTCACCAAAAGGGCTGTCAAGGTTTGGAACAGGCTGCCCAAGAGGTAGAGTCACCATCATTTGGAGGCATTTAGAAGACATCTTGATGGGGCACTT
This sequence comes from Dryoscopus gambensis, assembly GCA_013389985.1. Lineage (NCBI taxonomy): Eukaryota > Metazoa > Chordata > Aves > Passeriformes > Malaconotidae > Dryoscopus > Dryoscopus gambensis. The sequence goes on from WEIT01007403.1 coordinate 65,201, forward strand.
GGGGACATGGTTTAGTAGTGGACTTGACAGAGTTAGGTTAATGGCTGGACTTTATGATCTTAACGGTTCTTTCCAATCTAACCAATTCTATGATTCTGTGATTCTAGCTTAGTCTATTTTCTTATTGCTGGTAAAATTTGGTTACAAAACAAGCCCATGAAAAACCTTGATTTGTCAGTCTTCAAAGGAATTAATCATGAATGTCTGTCTTTTCTGTTCGTAATTAAAAAAAAGAAAAGGCTTAGGTTACCTGAAAAGATGAAATAATTTACCGAACAAGTTACCTAATGGTAGTACAATTTTCTAATTAGTCGCAAGTTCAAATGATATCAGTATTGGTTTATGCTTCAGGGCATGAACAGCACTGAATTAACTGAATAAACTTATTATAAACTGGTAATTAATGATAATTATAAAATGGAAAGAAGAAGAGTGATATGATTGGCTAATAAGAGAGGTGAACGCTGAAATTAATACAACATAATTTCCTGCTCAGTACATGTTAGCCTTGTAACTAAATTAACATAAGTAATTTTCAAGCGTTTTATAAGAAAACTTTGTAACTGCAATGAGGCATTATGGCGCATTAGTTCATGCCTTGTTGCATTGATGGTAATCAGCTGGTATTAGTTTATGCTTAATGTGTCAGTTGAATATCGCCTATAAATCTAGATGTGAATGAATGTGCACAAAAATCACATTTAAGGCAGAAATATTCTTTTTCCCCATGTATTAAAAATCTGAAAAATTAAATTTTGCAAATACTGATAGGCCTTCTGAGCTAATAATCAGACAGAAGAGGACAGCAGCAAATTGATCAAGGTCATTAGCTAAGTACTGTGGCTTCACAAACTGAAACTGGGAAAACATGATGATGTTCCTGCCAAATCCTTTCGGAAGACTGACAATCTGGCAGAAGCAAGAAAGTGGAACAAAGTTTTGTACACATTTGATTTTAGACTGTATATCTCAAGCCATTACAAAACTATGCATTTTAAGTACCAAGAGCAGGTATTTAATGAACTGTAAATGACTTATTTGCATATACTTTTCAGAAGTATAAAGATATCATTAACTTACTGCTGACCAGCCACCTGAGGTGAGTAGGAGAGAGATCTTGACTTGCTAGGTCACTGGGCAGTTCTCATAATCGTGTTTTTTGCCTTACTGCTTCATTGCAATATTGCATTGACTGCAGGTTCATGTTCCACTATAGTGCTTGAGTCATGTCTTTTCTGCTATGGAACAAGAAGAACCATTTGGGTTGCTTCTGTGGATATACTCTCTCCTCAAGCATTGTCATGGTCCAAGGAAGCTCAGGTAGAGCAGAGCAACAATCAGAACATTTGCTGTACTGAAAAACATCTCTTCTTGGTGCCAGGAGCATTTAGTCAATTTTTGCCAATTTCTGACCGTTGCTACTGCCAAAAAATAAAGATGAATAAAAAACTTCTCTTTAAAATGAAGGGTCAAAATAGTCCATTTCAATATCCATATCAATTTTGTTTCAACAAACCATCTTTCTATACAAAGCTGTTCCTCTTTCAGTTTGAAGCAGTATTTCATATAGAAACAAGCTTGAACTTTCTATGAAAGAAAAAGTAAAATAGTCTGAAATGAAGCATTCTATTCATCATAAATTGAAAATTTCCCACTTTTTGATTCACAGTTACTATTTTTGAGAAACATTTTATGCAAACTACACAAAATGATAATTTACATAGTTCTAACTCTCAAGTTAAGATGTGCAGAAAACAACAGCACTTCCAGTACACATCATATTACTCCTAAGGTGGCTTTATTACCACTTCACTCATCAGAAGAGAGACACAGACATTAAAAAAATTGGGATTTTTCTCTTTTCAGCACCCTGACATACAAACCTCAATGGAGTTACAGGGAAATCAATATATAAACGTAGGCAACTTACGAAATTCCACATAAGAAACCTCAGGAAACTTTATGTGGTCCATCTCCTCTGAAACACAATGCTGACACTCTTACAGGAAAGGTTTTTCTTAAGAAAAAGTCTGATTCATCCCCAGAGCAGGTTCCCCATGAAAGGAATTGGATGAAAACTTTATTGCACTAAAGAATTAAATACTAGAAGGCTTAAATAAAATACACTGAAGTTAGATTGCACAAAATCTTATTTCTGCTATTCTAAGTTTGAGTTCTTAGATTCGTGCCACATTTCTGTATGGCTCGGTATTGCACATCCTGTGTAAAGTGTACACCAAAGGTGTGCTTTTTCTCTAATGAACTTTCAAGAAAGTCTTACACATAGGATCTGCAGGTGAGTGTGTAAATTCGAGGTAACTCTGCAACAATTCTCTGTGTTTTACTGTGTTCAGTGCTTGGGTTTCCTGTGCGCATCCAGTTGTGGATGTGCAGATCATGCAGGAACCAGTTTTGAGACTGGGAACCTGGCCTCTACTTCACGACTAATTAATCTCCCCAGGGGCTGTCATCGATGCACAAAATTGTGATTTCAGAGAATTTATTGCAAGTAAATGCATATAGAGACACTGAACCATTGTGTTCTTAAAGACTTTTTGAAATCTGTTGCAGGAGAAAAGACAGTTTGGGGTTGAGCAGTGAAAAAAGCAGCACTGAGAATATAGGTCAAGACATTAATATAAATTTGATCACTTCCTTTTTATTCACCAACATTCCTCACAATAAATCAGATCACCTCCTCACCCGCACACCCCCCGCACACTTCACCCTTCCTGTCCTGATTTCGGATCACCGAATGTAAATCTGTGACAAGGGTATCTATATATAATATTAATGGTGCTGAGGAGTGTTGGTGTGAAGCGTGAGTACTTGCCAAGTAAGGAGTGATCAGAGCAGAGCTGTTCATCCTCTGCAGCATGCTCTACATCATCTGCAGGACAAATGTAACATCATTAGGCAAAAAAAGGCAGCCATTCTGCAAGGAAATGGCTAAGTTGGAGGTACCAATCAATCTCACCAAGCGAGGTTCCCGGCGATACTGTCAGAAGCAACGGACAAAACAGATTGCAGTGTAGATCACAGGGTGGCTAAAAAAAAAAAAAAAAGAAAGAAAAAAAAGAGAAGAAAAAGCTCACAAAACCCCAACCCAAAATCCCCTTCTCCTCTGCCCCTTTCTTTATTCCTCACCCCAATTTTTTTAATATTAACTCATGTAACTAGTTGTCCCTGATCACAATTCATTTACCAGACATCCAGCCTTGGCTGCTTTATGCTTAAAAACGCAGGACTAAGAGCTGATGTTTAGCTGTTAATTTAGTAAGGTATAAAGCCGCTGCTGAAGGCAGGATCTATCAGTATTGCAATGGGTTGTATTAAAGTCAATAGACATAAATTGTGAGCTTAAAAAAGTCATTAACAGCCTCCTGAAATGAAGATACAATAAATAAATAAAAAGTAAGCTAAAGCAGTTCCAGTGATCATCATTATTAAACTCAAAGTGCAATTAAATCATTTTCTCAGATATTTACAAGACTTACTGACATTTTGCCTTGATAAATGTGTGCCTTTAACTTACAGTTTTCTCCATATCTAGGGCCTGTACTTGAACAAACTGATGTCGAGGGGAATGTTTCTACTGTCTGCAGTGGACGGTGAATGAGACCAATCATGAGACCAAAGGAAAGAGATAACAATTTTTTTGTGTGATACACATTCAACTTGCTTTGCTGGTGAATGGAAAGTGTGACTGTACAGATTATATAATGAAATTTCCTCCCAATTCTTCTAAAAAGATATTTATTAGTAAATAACCAGGGAGATAGAGGACATTAATTAATTTCACACAGATAGTCTCATTTAAAAAAAAGAAAAAAAGAAGGACTTGTATTAATATTCACAGGCTGAAGTTCACAGGCTGTGTTTAACCACAACTGATGTTTCTTTTATCAGGAATTTATTTTTAGAATCAGCAAGGGTTAAATCTACCATTTGTTGTTTCTGTTCTTGTATCAAGGTCAGAATGAGCAGGTAGCCCAGTTCACAGTTTGCAGGACTAATAAATCTTTCCAAAGGTCAGCATCTGCAGTCATTATCAACTAATCAGTTTTAATTTGGTTTTTAATATATAAACACTTGGGATCATGTAGAAAACATCATGCATGTTGTTTAAATCTGATTTTTTTTTTAAAACATCACTTATTTTAGCCAGTTCATTAATATTTTAAAAAAAGGAAATCAATAGGTTCATTAAAGCTGCTTACCTTCAAGTCTTTCTTGTTTTCACAAAATATTAAAGATAACAATAAATACGTACACTTTTTTTTTCCAGTGAGGCTTTTATTGGAGCTGCTGTCTCTCTTATGAGACTAATCAGATCAACTGTGGTATAAATCAGGATACATCGATTCACTTGAGAACTGACTTGATCCAACTGACTTTCAACTATTGCAAACACACTGTTTACTGTTTAGGCTATTTAAATCTAGAGGGGTAAGAGCAGCAATGTGAAATGTCATTGTATAACATTTCCAAAAAAGTGTTTTAAAATATTTTAAGAAATGCATTTTTAAACCACAGCGTTTGAAGAGTTCCAATTTGACTTATTTTGTGATGTTAAATCTTACTACTATTGGTCATGCTTTCTCACCACAACTAACCTCTAATAATTCAGCATAATGTCACCATGTGACTCCTTACAGCCAACAGGATTGCCAGTGTTAAATTGGAAAAAGATATCACTCTGGTATGCCACTTCATTGCCATGTTATGCACCTAAATCTAAAACTCAGTTTTTCAAAAATATCTGCCTAGATGCTAAGGTTCTAGAGGCTCTTAGATTTGATGTTCCTGTTTAAATGTTAGGCTGTCTTTTCTCTTGCAGTAGTTGTGCTTGCACTCATACACTGGAGTCCCAGGACTAGGTGAGAGTGGGTGTGCCGGTGATCTCAGCTGCTAAAGAGGGAGATTTCTTGCTATAGCTGTGGCAGATCTTGCACTCACTTGCAGATACCTTGGCTGATGTTGTTTTGTGCTCTTTGCCTCCACATCCACCACTGTCCCTTGCCGGTTTTCTCACACCTGCCTTGCCTTTCACAGGCAGCTCCCTGCCATGCGGGCTGTGCGAGGAGACCGTGCCCTCTCTCTGGAGGAAAAGTTGGGGTTGCCAGGCAAGCACAGCTCTTCTGTCTTCTGAACTTGTAGCCTGGTTTGCGAATGGACACACAGAACAGGAAATTACTCTTCTGAGCACAGACTGCTCTGAAAGTATGATGGCTTGCCATGTCCGAATACTATATAAATATTGTAAAATTCAATCATTATTAATGGAAATATTCAATATGAATCTACTTCTGACATTTGCCAGGATAGAATAAGACTTCTAAATGAACTCATGTATTTTACATCTTTTCCAAATTTGTTTTTAGTGCAAACAGATTTTTGAAATAGATAATATTTCATTTCTATAATATGCCCAAATGTTTTAAAGAGGGACATTTTTATGTTGATATTAGATTTTACTGTGATATAAACCACACTGGTTAATCTGACTCCATAATTCTAACAAAAAAATGTTGTCATCACAACATTTTATAGTGGATTACAGTCTATTGCAGAAGCAGTGGATGTAACATCTTTAAGCTTTTAATTTATTAACGTTGATGAAAATCCTGGACCTTGGTAAATATTTATCTAACTAGATGGTAGTTAAAGGACTGTGCCACAGGACATGATCAACCACATCTGAAAAATGGAGAACATTTCCTTTTGATATAAATAGGAAAATTGATTAGACTAAGATTTTCCCTAAGTTTCACTTAGTGTTTGTATTGCAATAGGCCAGTCCATGGATTCCAGGGATATTAAGGAGTGCTCTGGGGGATCGCATATGATCAGGTATTGCTGTATTAGTGAAATATCAGTTACTTAAAGTCCCCATTTAGAACACATAAAAACAGCAGGGGCAGTGAACATTAAAAAGACTACAATCGGATTATAATTACAGAATAGTAAGAATATTAATAAGAAAATTTTAAAAAGACCTTAAGAAGAGCTCTGCAGCTACCCATGTAGGGCCAACACTTCCAGAGAATTCTGAAACCTTCAAGGGCTAAAGCTGGTCAGGACTTTGTTTGATGAACACATGGAAAAACCGGGGTCCTCAGCTGCACAATGCCATTCCTTTCAATCGTTGTAACAGCTGTGGAGGAAAAGCAGCAGCATCAGAATTTCTGGGACCATTTTCTGCGTCAGCCTAGAACTCTTGCAGAGGTGTGTAGTCTAAGTGTTAAACTTCTCAGATTCATAACTTGCCAAGTATAATCAAATAAAATATCCAGAGATGCTACAGCTTCAGAAAACTGCCATGCTTTCCCAGTTTGTATCATTCACACTTTCCCAGTTTGCATTGCTCATATCTGTAGGGGTAAAATACTTCTTACATGTTATTTAGACAATGTAGACAATTTAAACATGTCATGAATGGGCAGCAGATGATCACTCACTGGGGAACTTAATAGTCAGGATACTCTATGTCTGCTACATCCAGAGGTAGCCTTAACTTTGTTTGGCAAAGTGGATATTTACTGGCTCTTTATATGTCCCAGATATAAGGCAATTTGGCAAATTCATTTCAAATAGTATACGAGTCAATTGGCTTTTGAATGAGCTACATGTGTCACGAAAGTCATGAAAACTTTGACCCAGTAATAAGTGAGGTTTTATCATGGTGGAAAAATTAATGGAGGACCATATTAGGGGACGTTAGTAGACATGGAAATGACTCACGTGAAACTTATTCCTTATCTTCAGACAGAAGAACACTGAGTGTATTTTATACAGGGAGGTATTTCCAAGGTTGATTTTAAATAATTTTTTCAGAGGGATGGACTTCCTCTTTTTTCAAAGTCATTGAAGGCAGAACACTTGTCTGAAGAGTTATGAGCAAAGATTAAAGGACCATGGGCCCAATCTTGCTATCATTGAAAGCAACAGGAAACTTTCCATTGATTTTGGGGGATGGATCAAGCTCTTTAGCCTTTTGTATGTGACCTTTTCCTTAATGCTATCCCATCAATTTGAATATCTCATTGGGAACAAATGAAGGGAAATCCCTAGTGTTGACTGGAGAAAAAACAAGTGCTGTTTTTGCTTTCTTGTGGAAAAGCAAAAAACTTTTCACATTACATTTATTTGGCCATAAATACAATCATGCAGGTTATGAATTAAAGTTTACTGATATCAGAAAACTACTTACCTAGTCTTCACTTGAATTTGGAATAATTGCGGGAGACCATTTGTTAAAGGATGCAAAGCTAAAGCATTAAAATGCATTTCTACCACATCTTTTGGTCAATTTTACTCAAAGGCTCCTGCTAAAAACAGTAAGAGCAGAAGAAGCTTAAGGAGATTTTTAACCTGACCTAGGGACAAATAATAATAGACTTCTGGACAAAAAGAAGCCAGGAAAGCTCAAGAAGGCTACACAGTTGCTCTAGTTCAGCTTTTGGCTCGGAGCTGTAACCTCAAGTTTGGTAATCAGCCATAGTCAGTTGCTTTATGAATGAGAGCTTTCACCTACTTTCTTCTCCATTTCCCCTCTTGGGGATAATTTTGATTCTATTTAAGTAGAGCCTTTTCCATCAGTGTATATGTCACTATAAATCGCTCTGTTAGTTAAACTACTAAAACTGTACAACTACACAAGTCCTTGAAAATGGGTGCTACATTATGTGTAGGGGTTGTCTTATCACTTACTGTACAGTTTAGAGATAATAAATCTAATTGATTCTCCCTTCTGTTATCTAAACACCAGAGTCCAGCGCAAACTGTGTAGCAATATTTAAATGACCACAACACAAAGTCAACATGATGCTGTGGAAAAGAATAGAGCAATATTCTTAATTCTGAAAACCTGTATTGGTAATCAATTGAAATGTTGGAGCAATTGAAGAGCTGTCCAATTTTCAATTGCAGTATAAGTTGAGGAACAATTTGAAAATAATGGCTCATACAAAGAGTTTTTGAAACAGTCAATATGGTCTTCACGTGAAGGACAAATAAGAATTTGGCAGTGTACCCATTGTTTGGTCTTTATGCAGTAGACATTATCTGCAGGACTCACTGCAGTGGCCCAGCTGAGGTCAGAGCTTGCAATCTTTCAGTGTGACTCCCATGAAAAAGTACTTAGAGGGATATTCATTATGGAGACATATCCAAAGAATGTGTCTTAGCCTTACTCTGAGCATTGCTGCTAACATGCATTCTGCAAATACTTGCTTTAGTGAGCTGATGCACATTTGAAATGTTTACTACCTGTGGTTGTACCTTTCTTATATTACTATGCTTCGTACTATTAAAAGTAAGGGGTTTAACACAGTGTAGTTCACTCATGTCAAAATAAATTTTCTTGCACAGCAAATATTATGATTTGGATGCAATATTTATGCATCTTTTCTTTGGTGGAAATTATCACTTCCAAATGTTGGCTTTTCACTGGAAGGAAGACACAAATACGTCTTTCTGTCTTCTGAGTTTCTTAAAAAAATTATTGAGGTTTAGACCAGCAATATTTCAGTCTGGGTAAATTTCCATGGGATCCTCTGGCTGCATGCCAAATATTTTCATATGACATCTTACAGATGGTTGTCTCTGATGTGACTGAAGACTCATTTGACACCTTCAGCTTCTTATCTTCTCTGAGATAATCGATGTCTATCACCTCAAGAACTGTGCCTTGACACAGAGACTCCAAAGGCAAGGACCAACATGGTAAGGTAGAGCAGGACTGAGAATTTAGTAAAGTAGTATTACACTCATTTATACCTCTTAGTGTTTTATTGAGTCTGTCCCATGAAAAGGACATTTTAAATAATGAATATGAGGATCTAAGCTTTGGTAGATGCATTTTGGTAGTCAGACAATTCTTTAAGTTTCATTACCTGAAAGAGAAGTCCAAGAATACTGTCCTGTCTTTTCCTTTGCAAAAAAAGAAATTAAAATAATAATTTTAAAAAAAATACTAATGAATTACAAAACGCCCATGAAACAGTTGTTTTCTGGACCTCAAAAAAACCTTGAAATTACTTTGGATTTGGAAAACTACTGGTGTAGCCAGGACCTTTGAATTTTTTAGATAAGCGTGTTGTATGGATGTTTAAATACAAATACTATGTGCCTACATCTGGAAAGTGTGTGTATTTCTACACCAATAAAATCAATAAGATCTAGTTAGGTGTTTTTCATATTCACTATATGCAATTTTCTAAGTGTGTGTCTGTGAATTTTTTCGTTTATGATTGTACTGTTTTAAAAATTCCAACTTAAAAGACCATACCTTGGCAAATTCTGCCTTCTCAATATTTACATTTATCCTATGGCGTTATGTGAGGCTTTTTTTCCTGTTCAATGCAAGACGGCTATGTAATCTTGCCTGAATCTGAATCTGAAAGAAATGGGTTTACTTGTGCAACTATGAAATAAGGAAAGGAAAATAAAGTTTTCAGGTCTCTTAGGATGCATTTGTATGGAAATGATTGTTGTCTGTTCTCTAACAGGGAAAGGTCTTGGTTGATGCAAATAAAAAGCTATTTTTTGTACTCAGAAGAGTATAGGAGCAAGGTAGATCTTTGGTAGATAGGGTTGCCTATCTGCATGTTCATGGGTCCCCCAATAGCAGTGTGGTGCTACTCACAAAGGGACAGGGAAAAAAAACCAGATTAATGCTCTGGGTTTGACACTTCTGGGTTCTTATTCAGGCTTTCAACTCCGGGCTGCAATGACAAACATATAAGACCTGACAGACAGGTAGAACTCTTGGCAGTAACATGGCTGGACCATACAAACCTTTTCACTTTCAGTGTAAGAGTACCGTGCCCAAATTCAGTGAAAAAATCAGTCTATCTCTGTAAATTCATTTTTGTAAGACACTAAAACACATGGTCTGTGACTGGTGGCATAGACTCTGCAAAGCTGTTCACTTAAAGTTAGCATGCATGTCTAACCTTTGCTAGATTGACTTTTATTTACCCACCTATTATGGGTATTCTTTAAAATATATTAGCTATGGCTACTTTACCTTTGGATTCAATAACATGTTTAGGTTGCAAAACTCCTTTACTTGCTCCATTTCTGAAAGAGAAAAAGTGTTTTTTTCTTGGTTTAACTTTAAAACCATATAAATTTTCCGTAGAAGGCCTGGATGGACTTTCTTAGCTGATAGCCTATGACATAATTTTTTGACAGTTTGGCATCAAGAGAGGATACACAAGTATTACAATAATGCAGAAAATTGTAAAAAAAGTTAACCTAATGAGATTTGTACCTCTGAAATCTTTACAATTATGAGAATAAGCCTCTAAAAAACATACTTTAAAAAAAGTGTGCAGTAACATTAATCTTTTAGGATGGATCAATTTAATTTATTCCACATGCTAGGGAAGTATTAACAATTTAATTGCTGTTTAGCTAAAAAGATTGTGCTGCTTGAAGTCCAAAACTAACAACCTTTGGACACATGCGTCTTTTGTTGTACAAGCAGAAGGGAAACGTAAAGGAACATAAGCCAGTGAAGTGCAAAATTGCAACGGGTCAGTATTTAAAATTCTTTGCACAGCTACTTACATCATGTCTAAATGAGTAAAGCAACATCCAAAAACCTTTTAAGGTATTTTTAGCCCTGATTATTTTACCTTCGTGCTAGCCCAAATCAGTACAAAGAGCTCAGATCGATACTAGGAGAGAGGGGAAGCCAGGGGAGGGATGCGGGGGTAACCCAGCACCAGGGCACGGTCTGTCCTGGGAGCAAACCCGGCCTCTCCACCCCCACAGCCAGCGCCGTGCGGGAGGGGCTGCCTTGCAGAGTCAAGGGCTTTCAGTTTTTTAAGAACTAAATCCACCGCTCGATTGCTGCCCTCTCATGTCCTATGCTGCAGTTCGTTTTTCTCTCCCCTCTCGTCCTTCTTGATTTGCCTGTACTAATTTCTGAGGGGAGCCAGAGAGAGCAAGGGAGAAGAACATGTTAGTCCACAGCTGCCTATCAGTGGAGGACAGTGGGTTTGATTAAAGGGGAGCTCCCTCCTGGATTTCACACATCACATCAATCACATTGATCAGCCCCCAGAAAGGCAACATATTGTCTGGGAATAAGCCAAGGAGGGATATCAATTTCACAATAACACTTATGTCTTTCAGCCAAGAGCTGGTTTATTTTTGGCTACTAAAGGCTGAGACTCACTTTGGAGCTCCATTTATGTCCAAAGATTTTCACTGCTCACTTGCTATTTCACTAACAAGTTATTACTAACTTTTGCCTGAAATTTGTAGTCCTATACGTGATTTTTACATTGAAAAATCAGCTTCTGCTTCCTGCACATGTACTGTGGTGGGACTTCCTAGCTGTGTATCAATGTTATTTATTTCTTTCACTGCTATTTGAAAATGTGGAGTCTTTAGGAGTGCTCACATTTTTTATTCTTTTTCCTATAATCTTCAGGGAAGTGTCCAAGTCCTTAGGAAAAATTATATATATAAGGAAAATACCCTGTATTATTCATCTACATGATGTGGTAAAATATGTCTATTGTTTTGATATACCATTTATTAATTCCATTTCCATAAGAACTGTTTGAAAGATATCCTATACTGCAGTAATGGTACCTACACTTCCTGGTCCCAAATATTCCAGGTTTATGGAGATGTTGCTTTTTCAGATAGAGTTTTGATTGATTATCTCTGCCTGTCACTTTAAAGAAATCATTTTTACATATTGTTTTATATCCCACTCTCAAGGAGGTTTCATCTAGTTTGTTGACATAATGAATCCTACACCCCATGATTAATTACTTGTATTCTATTATTATGGCAACCTACATTTACCCTGGCTACTTTCTCAATAATTGCTGCTCTGTAAATGTATTTGAGAGTGCCTCTGTGTGTGAGAGAGAGAGAACTGGGGCTCAGTTAAGCTGCACACTGCTGTAGCAAGTGAGTGTAGGAATTAACAAAATGACCTCTTCCTCATTAAAAATATGGACTAGAAATAGAAAGAAAATTTCCAGTATGGCATTCCTCTCACAGTAATTCCTGATGATTTCATCAGTTTTCTAAAATAACATGTATCTCATAAAATATCTTTTAAGGCTAGTTATCATTTAGCACTCAAATTGTTATTCTCCCCTCCGTATCACTACTTACTTAATTATTTAGCTGATGACAGGGTGAGCACAAGGATCTTTAAAAAGAAAGGTACAGTCTGGCTGCTGCTTTGCTATGCTAAACCCCCAATATTTTTAAAAGAGCTATTTTAACATGTGCAATGATGCAAACTGTACCAGCTTCACAGCACTCCGCAGATTTGCCCCCCTCTTTCATGTTTGTTAAAGAGTCGGAGAGAGATAATCTCTGTCATTTAATAGGGTCATTTAGCTGATTTTATTTTTCAGAGAGACACTATGCAGTTAGTTAACACATATTCTGAAATTCCACAAAATATCTTGCTATGTTTCTTATAGCCACTTCTACATAATCCAATCTCAATATAATGTTTTCATAATCTCTTTAAAGACATGATACAGGAAATTAGGGTACATGTAAGTTTTAATTATGTTTTGTAGCAGAGCAACTCAGACTACCTTCTCGAGGTTTTCCATAGTAAAGACACCAAGTTTACCACTAGCACTACCATTAAAAAATATCCCCAGAACATTATTTGTTCTTTGGAGGATATAACCCTGTTTCCAATTATTTGAGCTGACTACCAGCTATGAAAAGATGTTATTGTCTTGCATTCTTGAAATTGGTATAGTTATATATGTTTTTTCTCTGTCAGTACTACCATACCACAGACATGAGGGGTTCTTCTTGCGGCAATCTCAATTTATATTTGTTTAAAATGGGCCCTGAACTATCAGAGATACTGGTCAACTTTCCAGTGCTGTGATCCTTAATAACTTGTAGGGCTTTTAGGAAGATTTGTCATTCTCTTTTCATCTCTAATCATACCGAAAAACTGTATAATCTTGGTACTTGCATTATCAAATTGCTTAATGTTTATTGAGCTTTGGAATGAGGTCTTTTCCAGAATTTTAACAGTATAGTTTTTATAAAATGGGACACAATTGCATGCACATATCATCTCAATATTCTTATTGCTTCTCTTAAGCAACTTGGAAGATTGCATTTTCATTAACTTTGAGAGTAAAATCTGTGACACTTTCTTGCTAAATTTCACTATTTTAAAATTTAATTTTGCTTCCTCAGCACCCCATATTGGTGCTTTTTGTGTGGCTGACATTATCTTTTAAAAATTCTTTTGTACATTGAAGATTATATATTTATTTTAACATTATTAAATATACTAGTGAATACTTCTGCAACATATTACTAATGTGTAAATAAAATGGTTATGGTAAAAAAATAATAAATGGTTTAGATGAAGAAATGTGAATTAACTACATCTGCAAAACTAAAATGTACCTATGCTGCATATGGTAAACTCCCAATGTCTTTTTTTTCCTTCCAAATATCTACTTCATATAAATAATTTTAAACAACAAAACAAAACAAAAAAGAAAAACAAAAAAAGCACCAGCCTTGTGGTATCAGAAAATGTGAAGTAAAGCTATTATTTGCCTAAATGAATTTCAGAACCTTCAATAATTTATCATCAATTTCCCCGAGTTCCTTGACTTTCTTCATCTTGATCTCTCCTGTTATATATACCCACCATTTCAATATGTAGCCAATATTATCATACTCCGAACCAAGTCAGCAGTTTTGACGTCTTCATTTCAATGTCCTTTTCTGTACCTTCAGCAATGTTAATGTTACAAATTACGGGAGGGTGTATTAATAGCCATACCCAAGAAGCAGAAAGAAAAGTGCATTTTTTTAGACTAAGTACTAACTTGGGATTTCCCGGGCCCATTGCGGAGCCGGCGGAGCCCCAGCTCCTCCGTTGTGATGATAATGGATTCCGTGTTGTTGGCTCAAAGGTCGACGGGTCACCGTAAGCTCCTTAATGGACTGTGAAATAACTTTAACTGCATTAACCTCTCCGGATCACATGGGTGGCACCAACATCCACTCCTGAAATTCTCATTCGCTTATAGAGACAATACCATTAGATTATTATATTTTCCTTTTGGAATAGCAATAGGCTCAAAGCAATTATGCAGCTAAGCGTTTCCATTAAGTGAATAGGGCCTTAAAGAAGATTAACTGGAGCTTCTCTGGCGTTCAGTATAAAGGTGGAATAAGTCTAAAGATTTCAACAGAATTCAAATCTGGTAAAACCCCTATCTGTGATATCATGGTGATCTAAAGTATGAGGTCATTAGCTGAAACAGCGATGCTGTGCCCATGCGTGTGAAGGCAGGTGCAGTTGGGAGGCTGCCCAAACGGAGCCCCTGACTTTACCCTGCAATTTCTGAGTGTTTTCTCTTCAGAAGGTTACAAAAAACTGGCACTGAAAAGAGCAGGAGGAAGACCAGCTCCCCACAACCACCAGCAAGTTATTTTAACCTGTTACCTAGGTCCTGTCTTTTCTGAGGATCAAGAATGACACCTGCAAGCAGATACAACACCCTTCTTCAGTGCCACTGCAGGACCATTGCTGCTGGAGCTGGGATGAGGTGTGGATGCTCAAGCCTAACAGGTCTTTGGCTGGCTTAGGAGTCACTGGAAAACCTGAGCAGAGGCCTGACTCCAGAACTTCCCATTTGGTTGTGTGGATTTGTAGTCTCCAGGCTAAGAAAACCATGGTTCTACTCACTACAGCCCTATTCACAGGCTATGCTCTTCTTAAACCTCCAAGTCAATTAAACTTGAGTGTGTGTAATGAGCTAAGGGCTTGCTCAATTGATGTGCTGAAGTGGGGTCTTTCATCCCCCCAAATTACACACAAAATAGATCTGCTGATGGTAATGTCAGACTGCACTTGTGCCAGCTACAGGAAAAAGCATATAGGGACAACATCATGAGCACAACTTCCAGGTCATAACAGTTGTCGGCATTATAATAACTGTTCATTTGTTTTGTTTTACATAAAAAAACACTTAAGTGCCAATCCCAAATTCTAGGCACTTTGAAACATTAAAAACCAAACCCATCATCATCTCCTCAACCACAGCAGAAATCCAGAAATCTGTCTAAAGCAATTATGGAAAGTATTATTCTTTGAATATGATGAGAATTTGTCTAATTTGGAAAAAGCCCCATACTTGGAAAGGTTTAAAAACTTTAGATAGTGTAAGATCTTATTGTCAGACTATTTGCTCTTAAAGTTGATTTTGCCGAGAAAATGGAACTTTGGTTAAACTTAATTACTTTTTATAAAGCTATGAGAAAACATTGCAATAATTCAAAACCAAAATTAATCCTCATCTATTTTCCTTCACTACCAGGAAACTATTGATTATATAGCTTAACAATCTATTTCAGCATTAAGATATGAAAAAGCTTTTTTTTACAGGTTTAAATATTTTTTCTTTCAATTCTATTTTCCTTGAAATATAATTTATTTTGTATGGGAAACCAAAACAATCCATTTCTCTAATTAGCAGTTCTGATTATCAGTAGAGATAATTTTCTGATTTTTGTAGACTTCATATTTTGGTTTTCTTGTTCAGTCTTCACACTAATAATGAAAAAGCAGAGATCATGTGTTTAAAATTTTATTTATATTTTGCCTTTTGTCTCAGCAGTTCCCAGTATGTCTAGACATCCATTACAATGGAGCTATGGGAGGGACCAGATGATCAATCAGAGGTAACACCTACGGAAGAGAGGCTGTCTCACTGTGCTTTAACTCTCTTGGGAATTGAGTTTTGGTCTTTCCCAATTCTGTGAGCTGAGAGTTGAGCCCAAAGTGACTTGGGCTTTAGCAAGCCGAGAGATATACCTATTGCCCTGCCCTGTCTCTGTTTCTCTCCCATTTCTCAGGACCACAGCACTGACTGTATTTTCCTGCTATCCCTGCAGCCCCCCCGTGACCAGGCAGCTGCCAGCAGACTTGTCAGCTTGTACACGCTATGTGTGAAACTCAATATTTTTTTGCACCTCTAACATACCTGCTGTTCTTTCTTTCTCCCCTCATGGGTACAAATCACAGCATTCTCATTTAATTCAGCTGACATTTGAAGCAATATTAAGGTTTTTCTTGCCTTTTTTTCTTTTTTACTTAGGGGGAGGGTGAATGTTTTTTAGCTTTTGTCATGTGGAGATAGAGATGTCAGCCAAAATCTGATGCATATCTCCACATTTTTGGCAGATGCAGGGTGTAGACTGATTTGCTGGATGAGACCTTATTCTGAGCACCTGCATGTCTCATGGAAGTTGAAGAAAACAACCTAGGAACAGTTCTAGAGAGAGGAAGCTGGGAGATTGTTGTACTTAATTTACCCCGACACCTTTTGCCCACAGCAAGCTTAAAGCAATGACATTTAATAATAACCTGAAAGCTTGGACTTGTCAAGAAATTGCAGCAGCCCAGCAATGCTGCATTTTGGTCTCACCACTTACAAAACATGGTACAAGTGCAGCAGTAATAAGTCCTCAGAACGACTCTATGATTTTGTAGTTTTAGAGGAATTGGATCAGTCCTATTTTAAATATTATTAACAAACAAACAAAACTCCCTACCAACCACCACAAAAACCCCACTGTGAACTGGATTGGGAAACATCACTGATGTTTAAAACCATTAATTTTTGCTGGGTCCCTGAAGTCCATTTTCTTTGAATAACCCCAGGACATTATACCAGCGTGAGAAAATGACTATGAACATGCTGGGGTGGGGGCAGAGGAGAAGCACCTTGCTTCTGAAACCAGTACTCCATCAACAACAGACTAAGATTGGAGACAGCTGAAGTTATTTCTCTTTGTTATTAAAGCAAAAATGATTTGGTGAATCTAACTCCTGCATAAAAGAGAGATTTCAGAAACAGAAGCGAATCCTGAAAAATGCACATCCTCCATTGCTTATAATAAGCCGTGGACATTGTCAAGACTAGGCAAGCTATCATCTCATTTGTTGTGGTCCCCAAAAAGTGTAAGAGAGAAGGAGAACAAATTTTAAATGGAATTTAAAGTCATCTGTACAGGAAGTCCCTTGCCTGAGAGAAATTACCCTCTGTGGTGAAGTTCGGACCAAAAGCTACAAAGTATCTCAGATCCACGGAGGAGCGCAGTGTAACATCAACCTCCATAGGATTGCTTGTAGTGCCACCTGGGGAGCTTGGATGGCAGACGGTGATATTCTCAATGTTTGGTTCATAGGAAATACTGGTTTCAGAAGAACCTCTCTGAAAAATATCTTCATAGGCTGTAAATTTTGTTGGAAACACAGATTTTACGAATAAATACGAAATACATCTTATTTAAGTATTGTTAACTAAGGTCCTAAGCAAGAACCATAATTCAGAACTTTTCTGAGAGCAAACCATTAACGATCCTACACCACTATGTTCATTTTGTGAGCATATTTAAGTGAAAGATGCCCAGCAAAAGTCCTTATTCAGCAGGGACTACTCACAAATTCCCGTTGTCAGCAATTCCTGTTGTTTGACCCAGAATAAAATCTTCAACAAAACATTGCTTGTGGCTTTCTTGCTTATGGCAAGAATGCTAAAGTTTGAGAAAAATCTCAGGATTCTAGAAATGCCAGTTGACATACAAAAGAATGAGCACGAAAGAAAAAGAAAAGATCAGAAAATTAATAGGATTCTGTAGGCCAATCAGCTCTTTTCTATATCCATTTGAGTTATATTGGTTGTAGGTTAATCAGTGCATTCTAACAATGTGAGGGCAAAATAGTATTATTAAGTGGCAATAAATATGTGTTAATGTAAAATAAACGAGAGCACAGTAATTAACAATGACTTAGAAATCTCTTGCTCTGTAGGATAAGTTTCCACTTATAAAATGAAACAGCTTCTTCCGAAGAAGTTTCAGTTTGACAGCTCTGCGAGGTGCTATGAGACTAAAGAACAATTTCTTATCCAAAACTTGCTGAAATCTGGTCTGTCTCTATTGCAAGAGAGTTACAAGTAAACTCTTGCAATAGAAACATATTTCAAACCATGTGAAATGAGTTTGTGAGTTCTGGCCCATGCCTAGAAGGCAAATAACTACATCACAGAACTACCATGCTGTTAGCACAACCACAAGTATTAACTGTTCACTTTCCCCAAAACAGAGGACTCAGTGAGTGCAGGCACCCTCAGGGGTGTTTCTGGGTCATGTCAGAAAGGTGTTTCCATTGTAATATTAGAAAACTAACACTGTATCATTAAAGTAAATGGAGCCTTAAACTCCTTTTGCTGTCATGACAAGGGATAAAATGTGGAAAATGAGTAAATACTTTCTTGAAGTTAGGCCCATATATAGTTTTTTTGACTATATGTGGAGCATATTGCAATGAGGAAGTCTGGATTTACTAAAACACTGCGTGTGTGAGATGTATCAATGCCACAGCTCCAGCATGAGTTGTACATTGTGTATTACATTATAGAAATGGGACAAGAGAAGGGCGAAATTGTCTATCACTTGCTGACAGTAAAATGTGGCAATTGATAGATATTCATAGTATCTATATCCTTCCTTCTTCATGCCTGGCTTTGAAATATGCACTACAACAATATTCAAATATGGCAGTGTTTAACACTTGAACTAATCTTAGCGTATGTACTTCAGGACATCTGCATCTGTAATAATGTTGTTGTGGGAGAAAAAAAGAGTCGGGAAATGCTTTTCCCTGAGAGAAATCTGGCCAAATTTGTCTTCTTTCCTGATATACAAGAAAAGCTTTTTATATTTGATGGCTAGATTAAGGCTAACCTTCAGTTATTTGGCATATAATGGCGCAGGACTCATTTCTAGCAATTAATTTGGTTATTTACCTGGTTATTTACCTTTCATACCCATGTGTTTTGTACCACACTTATGGAAACACACACTGAACAGAAAGGCCACTTAAGCAATCAAGCAGGTTTACCTGAATCATCTTCCAAGGCTGGGCACCATAAATCCTGTCTCAGTGTCCACTGACAGTGTTGGTCTTTATGGCTCATTTTTTAAATGAGCTGTTTGGCTGTTGGTTTCAGTACATAAGGCTGACATAAATTCGCATGTCAACGCAAATTCTTCTTGCCTTCAAAACCCATCGTTTGGTTCTCTTCTGTCTAAACACCATGATACAGTGGTGGGTGCATTAGTTCTGCAGACAGGGTCTCTAAACTTATATATTCTGATCCTGCATACCTACAGTAAATATGAATGTTTTACACATCAGCCCAAACACACTTAGTTTGATTTAGGCAGATTCATTTTAAATAGCTACTGACCGTTTATGACCAATTCACATATTAGAATTTTTAGATGAACCTAAATCCAGAATGCTGATTAAAAAGGTAATATCAACAACATACCAACAGAGTGCAGATGATTCTCTCACCAAAGAAATTGCACCTGGCCAAAGTGATAAATCTGTGTCAAATGTGGAATGTAAAGGACATGCCAGTATGGACCAAGACTTCTCAGATCCTATCTCTTTTCAGCCTTCAACTGAAATCAGCTGTTTCATAATTTTAATGTAAATCTTCCTGTATCTGTGTGAGTATCAGATTATGTACCATGATAAAATAATTCATTACAATTATATTTCTTGACGAACTTCCAGGATTACTTCTACATGAGCACATGTGTTTTATATGATTTTAAAATTATAAATTGCTTCATTGGAACCATTTTCTTCCTGGCATACATAACCATGCCATGATGAAGTGATAAACTGGACAGTCTGTCCACTGCCAGTTTGGTTGTGGTTTTTTTTCATACATAGAAGTCTTAATAGAGAGAAATGTAGGCTGGCAAGAGGTTCTCTTGGATCTGAGAAATTCTGATTAGGTACAAAAGCTTCACCGTCAAAGGCAAAAAAAAAGTAACAGTATTATTTTAGGGTTTTGGAAGCTACTAATCTTTGAGCTTTGGGAACACTTGCCAAACTTTATGAGGTGCAATTAATGTTCCTAGTCTGAAACCTCGTTGTTCATTCATCCTGTATATTGCATGAATTTCTAGTCCCATTGTATTGAAAAATAGACTCTTAAAGCCCAAAAATATACAATGAATGGTAACAAGGCTGGGCAAAGTTTGTTGTGTGCAATAGGAATGGCTGAACCAAGTAGGCCTCCTTGGGCTGGAAGGAAGGTTAGTGAGGGAGCTGCAGCAGAGATGCACGGGCTCATGGGCTGTACTGGGCAAGTGCTTTACCAGGGTTTTACACTTTACCAGAATAAGATGACACCATGTGAAGCAATTAGATACCTGGTTCAAAATAAATGAAGATTTAATTTCAAATGTGAACCTAGGCCCTGGAGTAACTAGCTTGATTCACAAGAAAATTAATTATTTGGGAGAGTTTTGGTCATTTTTACCTAACCACCCACAGTTTAGCTTTCAGAATGATTGATGTTATCATTCCTGTTCATGTCTTGCCTCCTTTTGTGTTTCCAAAGAGGTAGGAGACTTGTTTATGCTTGAGGAGAAGAGCCTTAATTTAAATTCACCTAAATCAGATAATCTCCAGTGAATACCATGGTCCAGAGCATAATATCCACTACAGGTCTTGATTGCTTTCATTACAAAGGATGTAGATGTGTGGTAAAAAGTTGAAATTTTTTT
>WEIT01007403.1:89340-96840 GCA_013389985.1 Dryoscopus gambensis
ATTTTATTACTTTTGATACCAGTATCACACATTTGTGGCAGATTCCTGCCCGCTCTCTAAGAAGTGAGCTGGACATAAGTCACATCTGGAAACTCATTACTGGGTTTGCAAACCTGAGACAAATTCACTGCCTCTGCCCTTTCTAAAATGGTGATGTTCAGATCTTGGAGCAGATCCAAAACACAGGTAAATCAGAAGAAAAATGTCTATTGACTTTCAGTGTAATTTTAGATCAGGCCAAAGGCAAATATGAGTGTGTCCAGTGATCTCCCTCATAACATTAATGAAGAAAGACAACATGAGTGTATCTTATTGTAAAACAGATTGCTAAAGCCTAAATTGCAGCACACATTGCTTTACTTAAAATTTGCTCAATTTTACTTCATTCTTAGGTCCTGTGAAGGGTAGGATTAGGATACCTTTTGAACACCAGCATATTTAAGTGTGCATATGCCCCTGAACAGTGATTTTCAGAAGCAGTGTTCAGTAGAAGGATATTTCTCATCTGCTGCTGGTTTTGCTGGTCTTAAATCCTTTAGAATTTGTGCTTCAGGGTTGCAGCCTGTCCTGAACAATTAGAAATCAACTTGGCCTTAGTCGAAGGCAGCAAACAAGACCACTTCACACCTTCTTATTTTTCCTCTCTGCTGGCCACTGGCATGGACACAGCAGTAGACCTGGCACACCTTAGGCTTGAGCCAGCAGGACAGCTCCTATATGTCTGCTTAATAATCCCTTTTTCATTCTATTACAATGTAATCTATATTTGCTTATTGCTGATATTTTCATGGCAGCTACTGCTACTGCTACAGAAATCAGGCATCTCATTTCCAAAGGCATTCTGGGGCTGGGAAAGAAAAAAAAAACGCAAACGAAAGGCAAGCATTTTGACTCTCCTCCTGGCTATGTGGAATGGAGAATGGGGTGATGCTTTGCACCATCTCAGAAAAAGAAGCAGGAAAGGACTTCTGCCTGAAATGCATGTCGCCAGCACCAGTTGGCCCCCTTAGGCAGAATTAGATAAGATGCAGCTGTAGCTGTCGCAGCTGCATAGTTCCCTTTTGGCATTAAATGCGCGGGCAGCCNTTAAATGCGCGGGCAGCCGGTACAGTGAACTTACCAGGCTGGAAGGTGGATGGCACGAAGATAAAACATAAGGAGGAAAGACTAAATAAAAGCACTGATCAGTGGCAAAGCATTACAATCACATTACACACTCCATAACAGGGGATCAAAGAGTTGCATATTACATTATTCCATTCCCAAGGAGCTTTCCTGTACAAGGAAATACCTGTCTTCTCTCTGTCTTCTCTTTCACCCCTGTCCAGCCTTATGAATACTCTATTATTTTTTTCTTCACTAAAAAGAAAAAAAAGTTTACATGCTGCAGAAAACAAAGTGTTGGACCTTTGTTATTAATGTCATAGAAATACAAATATGTCCACCTAAGAAAGGAGTCTTCATTAACTCCCACAGCGCAGAAAATTAAGGCACGGCTCATCAGGATCTGTGCTTGCTGTTGGCTAAATTGCAAGGGACTAGTTGAGTTGCTGGGGTTCATAATGCTGATAGAGCGGTTTCCATGTGAATGAAGGATAAACAGCGATTAATTTCAGCCAATAAATAATGGTTTGAGGCCCACATTGAAAGAGGAACAATTACTTTTCCATTTTTCCTGCCAAATGAGCTGATAAGAGAAAACAGGGGAGTTGGCCACGTAAATCAGTCTTAATTTTATCTTCCCCATTAAAAAGCAGCCATTAAGACCATCTTCGGCTCATTTCATCCTCTTCTTGTTTCACTTTTTCAATTTGCACAAAAGGGGGGAGTTTGCTCGTCATAAAATTTCACTTTGGCCAACCTATCATTTGCATCTGAGCCAATAAATAGCAATTAGCATAAACATTTAAATCAGGAACTGGAACAAATTCTTGTTCCCCCAGCAAGCTGTTAAATTACTGTATTTCACTATATATAAGAAGCGTTAGAAACAAGATCTGCTGGGCACAATTATCCCTTTCAAACAAGACATGCTTGAAATAAAAAAAGAAGAGCACTAGCTTGCTGGGCAACCTTCTTGCTCGTGGTCAATGAGCTTAATCAGTGCAGAGAGAAGGTGTTCCATTAATGATGTTCAACAAAGCCTTATTTCAAGGTTTCCATCCAGAGGGATTTACTTGATCTTTATCCAAAATATATTCCCCAGGAATTAATTTAATTTGCTCTGATGTTACATCATCAAACCTAATTTTTTCTTGTCTATTTTCCCCCACTATGCTAAAATGTGCACATCTTTACATCCTGGTAAGCCTGAGCTTTGCAAGTCTTGCATTCTTGCAGCATGTTAATTACATCAACACACATCCACTGAGCATGACTCTGACTGTTTATGATGTGGTAAATCAGAAATAACTCTGCAAAAATGCCAAAATAACTCCAGTGGGTGCAAACCACTCGAAATAAGCTAAGGAGGCTCAAGCAGATGCCATTTCTTTAAGATGCATTCTTTGTCACTTGTAAGAATATTTCAACTCTTAGGCAATATTTTTCATCCTCATAGACAACAACAAAAAGCAAGTAGAATTATTCCCATTTTGCAGCTGGGGAACCTATAGCACAGACATGAAATGATTTGCAAAGCTTATACAGGAATTTTATAATGCAGCCACAGTTGGTACTTGGGCCTCAGATGTACACCTAGTTCTAGGTTTACGTCTTTCCAATGCATGTGCTGAGAAAATTGATGACAGATATAAATAAATTCTCCCTTAAGGTTATCTGGGCTCCATCTGGACATGATCCATAGACATTACTATGTGAATGGGAGGTGTTTTGTAGAAAGATGACACAACAGGAAACCTTTTTATGCCAAACTGTACAGGTTAGGTAGCACCTCCAAGTAATTCAGTGTAATTCTCTAAAATACACTGATTTTGGTGAATATAAGCTACTGATGAAGATGGCTTCAATTGCGGGTTGGGTTTTTTTTGGATTGGAATGTTGGTTGGGAACCAGTACAGTGAAAAGAAGAAGAGGGATAAAAATCAGTACAAAAGGAGCAGCAAAATAGAGTTTTTTGCTCAAGTACTCAAGAATTTTGAAGTTCTGGCTAGGGAAAAATGTTGAATCTCTACCAGTGTGCTGCTGCAGTCGTTGTCTGTCCTTTGCCTTCTATCAGAAGCTCTTCACTCTTAAGGAGAAACTGCATCGAAATGTCTGTGGGACAACGTAGCACAAGGTAATATTTTCTGTTGTTAAGTTTTAGAAAGCAACAAAAATAATAATTTTTAAGAAGTTATTATACTAGGTATAGTTTCTGTGTCATTGCACAAAGATAGGGAAAAGCTTCCAAGGCTTTGCTCACGTCGAATCCTCTCAAATGCCAATCCTTGCTCTTTGGCCTCATGTATTTTCATCCCAACTTACATTCACATAAGAGGATTCCATCCTTTTCCTCAGGTGAAATTTTGATTGTTTTGTATTTATTGCCTTGTTGGAGGCTTGTAGTAAAAGCAGTTGAATTCTTTCTGGGTGTGTTTTTGTTGGTACTAAGAAGTTAAATGTTACTCCACACAAGAATATGGGAAGTAAGTATTATTATCCTCTCTTTATGAACATAAAAACTGAGGGCTGATTTACAGATAGAAGTGTATTATTTAAACTGACAGAGTTAATTAAACCACTTTAGTAAAACTAATACAAAAATCTCTTCAGAATTTTATTATGGTTTGGAAGAGGTTACATTGTCATAAAAGTCACTTGAAAAATTATATACTAACATCCATGTGGTGCGTTATACCAGGCTGATTAAATTATTTTTAAAGTAGAGATGACACCATTACTTGGTGTAAACAGAATTTGTAAATCATGATAGGTTCAGTGATTTGATGTAAGGCCACGGAGTAGCAGATTCATACCCAAGACCTGCATTCACAAGGTTTGTTAATATGGTAATTTTCTACCTTATGGAGCTGTTTACGAATAGATCCATTGTATTACCCTGGAACTTTTCTCTTTCCATTTCCATAAAACAATTATTATGACCATCTCTTAGTAATGTAACTCTCTTTAATTCAGCAGGATAATAAATATAGATGAAAAGAAATATTGAAGTATTCCTAACTTATTAACAATAAACATTGGTTTTATTTTAGACAGAGTTTATCAAACAATCTGACCTTTAGCTATAAAATTCAGAGGTACAGCTTGGCCAATGCGTGGGTTGATATCTTTGTAAATAAGTAGATTGAATTCTGGATGTTCTTTGAGCTCCAGAACACCTTTGAACAACACAAGGTTTGTCCACTTGAACGGTGCATATACATATTTATACACTTCAATTTCTCATCCTTGGAATTGGGAAGGACCCTTCCTGCACCAAGGAAAATTTTTGATGGTGACAATAGCTACATTTAGGACAACCTCCAGTATACAGTCCTGTACATTTTATAATTATGCTGAATGATTAACAGCTCTTTGCTTGGCAGCTTATTGAAGAATTTCTGGGAGTTTTCTTTTCTGTGTGAAGCTGAATAAATTTAAGTGGGAATATAATGCAAAAGTGGAAGTCTCACATATACTCAGTTGACGAGAAGCAAATTAAAAAGTGGAGGAGATAATAAATGATATTCGGACTCTCCAACTGTGTACCCTAAAGAGAAAATAAACAAAAGGAATAAAATAGGGAGGAAATAATGTATCAGTATGTCCAGTACTTCAAATTTAATCAGCTCTGTAATACTGCAATAATTGTAGTATTGCGATTTTGCATACCAGCACACTCAGAAGCAGAGGTGACAGGAATGGGAGCAGTACTGGGACTTGACAGACAATGTGAGATGTCTGAGAAGCATTGTTTGGAATTCTGCTTTATGTTTAACAGGATTTAGGAGTATGAAACTAAGAGGGCAAGTCATATATGCTAACAACATTTAGCAAAAATTGCAATGGCTCTTTTTGAGAGTAAATATATGAGCAACACCATGAAATCAATTAAAACAGAAGAACTGGCATCTAGTTTTAAGGAACTGTGTAAGGTCTTTCGAGGCTTTCATGAAAGCAGACTGAGAAGGCATCTATCAAAGTCCCAGATTCGCTGTCAGTTTCCTGGTGTCTGAATTACCATTCAACCACTAGTCATGAGACTGAAATTTTATTTAAGATCTATGAATTGTTTTTATTATATTAATTGATTCATAATGACACAATGCAGAGACTAGTAATTTGATGAAACAACTTGAGCTTTAGTCAGTGCTGAACAGTCATAGTTTTCTTGAAAAAATACAGATTGACAGATAATAATCCCATTGTTCCTCTCTTTATTTGATAATTTTTCACATACAAATTAAACACAAAGTATACACAAAATGCTAAAATATTGGAAGAGTAATATTGCAATGATCTCAAGGAGATGGCCTTTCTTTTATTTTAATTAAATTTGTAGTGCAAAGAAACCGTGTATTTTGGTAAGAAAGTGGGGAAAAACTAAAATTAAAATTCTATACTCATTTCCTCTGCTCTGAGATATTATGGATATTATGTAGGACACAGGGAGAATTTGGAAATCTAAATATAAAGTTGACATCTAAGTTTTCAAATCATTCTCAAAATCTATCCTAGTGCATGACAAACCCTTTATTTCATCAACAAAGCAAAAAAATAACTGGCACAACCTTGGGAATATTCAAGTATGATAACCAGGGATGAAAACTTGGGTGATGCATTGCGCCCTTGAAAATATAAAGGTTTAAAAAAACCCTATTAGTCTGATGTAGGCAGCTGCCAAAATAAATAAAATCTGCTTAAGTCCTGTTGCTTTACCGCGGTGGAGAATTCTTGGAACAGTTGAAATGGAAATGGAAGCCACAGGCCCGGAATGTGTGTTGCCGTCTCCTGCCAGGCTGTGGGTGCACGGTGGCAGGCTGACGTATGTCTTTCCTTCTCCTGCAGATGCTCCTGTCATTCTGGGTCAGGAGGAAGCAGGCTGTACTGGCGTGATAGACAAAAGAGGTTTAAAGGAGCCTTGCACAGGGAGGTTTAGCTTTTTTAATTTGGGAACTGAAGTAGGCTGTTGCTCACTGTGGTATCTGTATCTGTGCCTTTTGCTGGGAAGCAAATATTCATGTGGAAAAACAGAATGGTTAACAGAGTCTTGTCCTTGCATTACAGTGGAACACACTTTCTGTTACCTGACACTGAATTTGATTCTCTTTTGGGGGCTTTTTAATCCCTTTCTACAAAAATACTTCCAAATTAAATGTTAGGAAGAAAAGGACAATATATTCTCCCAAAGATGAAAACAGAATATTACACCTTTGGGTTTTTAATTTCTGCTTTGCTTTTTGCTTGTTTTCCCAGCTGTAACAATTTAATGAATTTACATGAATTTTAAAATATTTCACTGAGCAACTTTTTAAATTGTTTAGGCATTTGAGGATTGATTTTAAGGGCTTTATGCTGTTATGAAAAAGTACTTACTTTCTGTGTGGGTGTGTGTACACAGACTATGAAGTGGCTTAGAGGAAATACCACAGACTGGCACATAAATAAACACACGTGCATAGGTGTATCTGTTCAGAAAGAGACTGACACATCTTTGTGCACATTATTCGGAATTCGGGTGAGTGTGAGTACTGTAACGCAAAGGCGGTGTGACCCCTTTGTACTGTGCACCTTTTCTTTATGAGCAAAAGGAAGCCAAGGCAAGGTAGTTACTGAGTCTTGTGTATCATCTGAGAGCATGCTGATAAAAAGCAAAAACCTCCCCCCCAAAATGTGCCGTTATTTCAGTAGGCAAAAATTTTGTCCTTTTTAAAAATTTCTGGTGTAATATAAGGTTCTTCATCATAGTAATGGGTAAGAAAGACTCCAAATATTTATGGCTGAAGAGAATTAAATATCAGAAAGTGTCTGTACACATTTTAAATGAAGGGGAGAACTTCAGGACTTAGCTTTGAATATTCAAACATCATGGACATTCAAATTTAAATCTAAGAGTTGGGTTATCTCTCCTCTGTCTGTTTTCAATGCACAGAGGAAAAGAGTGAAATTCTTCTACCTATATCCAGGAACTGCAGCGGGGTTCTGTGTAGGTATGAACAAACATTGGCTTCACAATTAAATCATAAAAGGATGCTGACATATTAAATAAAGAGAGCAGATGTGTCAGTGGTTAAAAATCCCAAATCTTTGTTGCCACACCAAATGTAAGAAAATCCTCAGAAGCTGAGGCAGGTACGCAATATCTTAGATGTTTTAAAAACAGACAGTCCAGAGAGAAAAACTTATTGTTTGATATGTCTTAGTAATCCCTAAATTTTGTATCTTCTTTTCAAAGACATTTGGAAACTTTGGAGTTTCCTACAATACTAGGGAAAACTAATTAGAGGTTTTAAAATCTAATAAGAATTTTTAAAAACATTTTCAGGAACAAATTTCCTTGGAAATACAGGATAGTACCTCATTTGCACTATTGAATATGACAGTTAAAATGGTTTTACG
>WEIT01007403.1:101840-132453 GCA_013389985.1 Dryoscopus gambensis
ATGAAGGAGTTGATTTCTTGCTCTTAGTCCTGAGACAAATAACAAGGAAGGTAGAAACTTCCATTGTCTTCTTGGATCTGTTCTGAAGAACTGAAGAACCTAACCTTTCATGTCTGTTCCTTTAAAACTCTTTGAAAACCTGTTGTTTCAAATGTTTTAAAAGTGTTGGAATCTCCCACTTGATGAACACATTACCAGTAATTACTGTCAAATTTGAGTATCTTCTAAAAAACTTCTCTTTTCCTGTTTTATGCTGTAAGGCCATTGTGCAAAAAAATGACTCAATATAAAATGGAAACAGTAAATCAAACTTTAAATAAAACATGTACCACAGAAGATCTGACAGATGGGGAAAATATATTGGAAGCTTGACTTTCATTGGCATTTGACCCTTTTCTTCTACACTGAAAATGAAGAAGCTCAAACATTTCATTTTTTTACTGGATGATCTTTCTCACCTCTTGCAATCAGGAGAATTGGTGTTAACAACAAAATTCTAAACATTTAAGAGGAAAATATTACTTTTGTAGTAGATAAGAACTCTTTTAAATTCAGACATAGGTCTTAAACTGGAGCTAAATTTCAGTTTTAGTCCCATTTATCCATCAAACACATTGACACATTTTTGTTTTAAGGACCACTTGATTTTTACTAGCATTTTGAAACAAAAAGCCAGCATTCCTCTCTTCTATAAAATATGCTCTGATGGCCTAAGTTATGACTCTGTCTGCTGTTCAAGCACGTCTGAAATTGTACTTTGTCCATGGCCAAGTGTCTCTTCAATCCTGCTTTGTGCTGTCACAGCAGGAACAGAGGCTGAGTGTACAAGGTTTAGGTGATTTTGCTACTGACAGCAAACTCAGTGATACCAGGCCAGCTTCCTTCCACTTCCCAGCGATGTTCACAAGGACCACTCCCAGTTCTCAGGGGTGGCAGCATTTTGGAATTACTTTATGGCTTTAAACACTTCTCAAAAAGGTAAAATGTGGTGACTCCCATGCCACATCAAGCCTCTTCAACTTGTTCTTCCCATTGCAGATGATGTAAAATTGCAGCATAATGAAAAGGTCTTTTGCATGGACAAAGTTCAAATGTGATGTGTTAAAAAGAGAGGGAGAAACATAAGGAGTCAAAGTGTCACTGCAGTGATACAGAGTCTGATTTCTCTTATTGCAGTACAAAATAGGAGAAGCCCATACAAGTCAGAGGATACATCGTGGAGCTTGAAGAATCAGTGTCACAAAGAACAAAACCAAAGCATAATCCAAGAATAAAAAAACCCCAAAGACATATCAAAAGTTATCTAAACAAACAAACAAAAAATAAAAAAGAGGTCGCACATTTGCAGTAAAATGCACGGTCTTAGTTTTACTTACAGAATAAGGCACCACAAAAATGGAAGGAGGCAAAGCTAAGGGCATCCAGAATGATATAAAGACTCAAGGGTCTTATATATTCAGAAAGGTTAGAAAAAGTAGGTCTGTACTGTTTGGAAAAGAGGATCTTATGAGGGACTTCAGTGAGATACACAAAACACTAAAGGGGACCAAGGAAGACATGCAGCAATG
This sequence comes from Dryoscopus gambensis, assembly GCA_013389985.1. Taxonomy (NCBI): domain Eukaryota; kingdom Metazoa; phylum Chordata; class Aves; order Passeriformes; family Malaconotidae; genus Dryoscopus; species Dryoscopus gambensis. Next base: position 103,409 of record WEIT01007403.1, read on the forward strand.
GTATTTGAGCTGGTGTCAAATGCAAGCTCAAGGGGACACAAAATTTTGCCACAAAAAACCTGACAACAAAACTTTCTAGGTAGAAATATCTTATACTATGAGCAAAATACCAAAGATTGCAATAACTGCAAATAGCTTAAATACTTTACAAATGAAAGCAAAACACTTTGGAAAGTGATGTTGGATGAAATTAGTATTTCTGAAAATGGAGAGATTAACATAAAAGTTTGATTCGTGGTCTTAATTTAGCTTCATGGGAAGACATGATGCAGAATTAAGTTTTCCCCTCTTAGTTACATGAGAAATTGACAGTGGATAGTGAAATGTCCCTTGAACTTGGATTCTCAACACCCCACAACATCATTTTACCCCAGTGTGTTCCATCAAGCAATCAAGTCAAAATGCAGCAACCCAATGAAGCATCAGACCAGGAGAATTAATTGCAACGCCAGTCCCTGGCTGGCCCTTCAGATTCTTCCCTGTTTTAAATTGTCATTTCATTACTCATCTGCATGCTCCCTCACTGCTTATCCACCCAGCACCTTCCCACTCTGGCATCAGCTGGGTCATGGGACACTTGGTGGGCACTTTCCTCCTCCTCCCCTCTTTCTCTCCAAGAGGGAAATTGGCTGTGGTGGCACAGCAGCACGTGTCACCAGCGCCTTCCCCCTGAGGTGGGCAACATGACACTATCATGACACAGGGTACCCCTGTCAGAGGGATTGATAGCTGTGAGCAACCATCATGTGAGTCATCACAAAGTGGAGCAGGTAGAAGAGGAAAGCCCCATAATTAACATCAAACTCTGGAAAAACTGTGAGGCAAAAACTGTGTTAAAATGAACATAAGGAAACATCAGTACCCGAAGGGCAAAAATCCTCACAGGGTCTCACATCATCCCCCCAAATGAAGCCATCCTGAGCATACAATTACTCCTAAAACTTCCTGCAGTGAAACCATCAGGGCAAAAATTGTCTGTGTAAAATCAGCAGTGTTTGTTAAAAGAAGTTTAAAAAACCTCAGATTACTTATATTTCAATCAAGTGGCAACACCACAGGTTAGTGCAGGCTGATGAGGACTCTCATTTCCGTACGAATCCTTCTTCCAGCTTCAGAGTACTGACTTTCCACAGAGCTGCAGACACCTATACCTTAAGGTGATATTATTATGGGCATTATTTTCAAGTTTTATAACACTGTAGATATGCCTTCAAATACACATTAATCCTCGGCTAAAAGTATTCTAACATTTTATCCCAAAAAATTTATTGGTATTTCTGGCATCAAAATTAATTACCATGGTACACCTGCCTATTTTACCTTAACTCCAGGAAGATTGTATAGTTTGGGAGCTAGAAATTGGAACTTTTGCATCTATAAGTGATGAGAAAAGGTAATACACAACAGAGCATCCATTCAGTACCAGATTTCCAAGAGAAAGGCAGTATCTCAAGATGCAATGCAAGAAGAGGATATTTTACATGCAGTTAGGCAGGGAAGCCAATCTGAATGGGTTAAAATTTGCCACTGATCCCAAGTAAGTGATTTTCTTAACCCCTTAAGGGTTCAAACTGCCCTGGGAGGAAAAAGCAATTATGCAATGAAGAGGAGAAGAGAAAATATGTCCTGAACTGGTTTGCCGGCAACAAGGTACAGATTCCTCTGTGGTCTGCCGGGAGCAGCTGAGCTCCCCAGCTTGCTCTTTGACCACACCCGAAATAAAAACTAAAGGATATTTTGGGGAATAGGAAAACACAACAGCTCAGATAATGTCCCAGGCAGTATATTCATTACAGGCTCATCAGAGTGGATGCCTGCAATAGGAAGATTAAATACCCATTTACCAGCATCAGAGGAGAGTTTGGTTTTATAATGTATTGTCCCCTATTCCCCGTGAGGCTGCTTTGTTTGATAAAATGCTGAGTGTGGTGTAAAAATATCCCTCTCTCTGTAATTTGCACTCCTCTCCATTTAAAGCTATTCTTGCTGCAAACGAGAATTGAAAGCTGCTAAAATTAAGTGGTGTCAGTTCTCAATGACACTTTAATGATAGAGCGCTCAGCAAATGAGATGAGAATGAATTCCAGCTTCTCTGCTAAAGATAGTAACCAGCACTAAACAGTATAATGCTCCAACTGGGCTACACTTCACCTGCTTCATTCATATTTAGTAGAACTGAAATAGGGAAACTATAATTAAAATGCTCATAAAATTAAAAAAAAAAAGGCAGCTAATTTCTAATAGAGATGGCAGGAAACAACTGAAGCTTGTAAAGTCACAGCACAGCCCTTCTTTTTCACTTCTGTACTGCCCCAGAGGCCACTGCTGGCTGACCACCGGGCAGGTGTCGGGCTGTGGAATGCTTTTCTCCCTGCAGAAATTGCTGCTCCCAGCAAGTTTGGTACAAGCCTACTCATCCAACCCAGGCATAAGGAAAATGAGGACTGGGAAATCCTGGCCGGTTTGGGGCTAAATGACACCATTGCCTCTGAAAAAACATTCAAGCAAATTAAACCCCAACATGTAAACACTTCCTGTCTCTCAGTATTACAACAATTGGACCTTCAAGGGCGTTCAGCCAACCTCCCACACAGATCATCACACCACTGCTAACATTTGGCTTCTCTGCTGCTAAAAAATGACAACTTCAAAGCGTGTCAACTGGGTGCTGCCACCTCTGTGACCCCCTTATGCCACTTCTGTGTTGCAAAGGTGTTTTCTGATGGGACAATAATTCTCTGAAAAAAAAGAAAAATTCTTTTACTCAGGGCTTCTGAGCATGGCACAGATATGGGAGGTTCTGGTGCAGAGGGGAAGATGAGCACATGAAGTTGGACGCAAAGATCCTAGTGCTGCTCAAATTTCATGTGCAGCCTGGGCTGAGCCATCTCTGCCTTTTCTTCTGCCCCACATATCATGGGCTCACAGTCTGCATTTACTTTATATTTCTTTCTACAAACTGATGTGGAAGAGAAGTAGATTGTTTCCAGCCCTTGACAAAAATAGAGTTATTTTTGTATGACGCTATGTCATTCAGTTGAATAACCAAGCCTGTCAAGCACGTGAATGGAAGATAAATATTAAGGCATGCAAAGTATAAAAAGCATTCATTATGGAGAGAGAAATATTTATCACTATAGGAAATTTTCAGTGGACTCGCAATTATGAAAGCTTTCATGTAAAAAGGTGATTTAAGGTTTCAAAATTCACTGCAAGTTCTTGCAGAATATTCCATATGACTAGGATGGAGATGGGGCCATTTGAGATGAATGATAATATAATCTTTATACCTCACAGTAATATTAGGTTTTCTTCACAAATAAAATATATTTGATGGATAAGTGATCTTTCAAATACTATACAAAGTTTTAAAATAAGGTGCTGGCACTATTTCCCCATCCTTAGCTTGATGAGACTAGGCTGAATCTTTGCCTGCAAATTCTTCTTCCAATGTTTTCTAACAAATAATGCACTGCAGGGATTTCCTCATTTGTCAATTTCACTTGGCAAAAAAAAAGAAAAAAAAAAGAAAAAAAAAAAAAAGAAGCTTTTGCATTTACATAACAGAACATATCCAGAGTTGTGTAAGTGTCTAGGAGTTGTAAAACTGGTGGCCTAATGGGCTGAGGGCAGGTGAAATGGTCATGCCTGAATAAGAACAGTAATTCCACACATCTCTGTGTTTCTTCCCATACAAGGTTCCTATCCTGGCTGTACAAGTACCAACCTGACAGCAACTGTCAAAAGCTTCTTAAAATGAGCAATCTGACTCTTCTTGCCACTGTTTGCAGATCAGACAGCGCCGTGTATATGGTTTTTACACAATATATTTGTGTGTCTTCCTGTTATGAACAGAGCTCAAAATGTCCATATTCTTCCTGCAAGGGCTCTGTGACTTTGGCCAGCCTTCATTCAGGTGTAGGTAATTCACAGGCCTCCATTCCTGCCTTCCTAGCTCAGCTTTCGTTCAGGGAAACAGGTTTTTATGGTTTTATGGTATACCCAAAGGAGACGTGAGAATGCTTCAGCTGTTGCATGACAGTCACCTTTCTATGTCTTACTCTGGCATGATTGTGGTAGGGTAAACCAAAGCCACCAAAAGGTTCAATTACCACTTCTGCTATTAATTCAGCAGAAAAAGAAAAAAAAAAAAGATTTAGTATTGTGATATTTAGGTTATGATTGTACATCCAGCCTTGCACTTCAGGGTTCAGACTGACATGGGAATGTGAAAAGTGGGATGATAGCTCCAGATCAGCAATCCCCTCAGATAAGCCGGTAATGAAGTCTCACGAAGACAAATGTATGCACATCAGGGTGTGGTGTTTGTTCCTGTTCTTTGTGGAAGCCAGGAGGTAGAAAAGGAACCAAGTGTACCCCCACACCAGAGATTTAAGCCTTTCTGGCTTATTTCAGCCCCAGATTGGTCTCTTGGTTGTTTCCAAGTGCTGAAGTGTCCCTTCACTCACTGGGGGAAGTGAAGGAAGCCACGAGCTTCCTGGCACCATGAGTAGGGGAAGTTGGTACAGGCTGAGTGAAAAACAACACGATTGCTTTCCCTTCTCTGAGTATGCCAGCATAGGAATGGGAGCCAGGAGGGAAAGGGCACTCTGGACACTACTTATCCTCTGACAGTTTTTTTTGTGCAAGGGGAGCTATGCCTGCTGATGGAAAAGTGCATCCTGCAGGGCACATCTTCCCCGCACATAGCACGCACTTCTTTTGTGTCCCAGCCAGACCCACATCCTGAAGTTTTCCATCATGTGAGCCACTTACAAATCCTGTGAGATATTGAGCATCACCTGCAAGATCCCCTATGAGTCTGAAGCACCTTAGAAAGGTATCAGGTGAAAGAAANATTGCATCAAATACTTGCCCCGGGTCCTACAACAGCAAAAATGAGGTGACATGCAGCCATACATGAGTGGACAACATGTCAGCTGCACAGAGGGTCTCTTCATCGTCACACATGTCCCCTAACTGGCAGTTTACCCCTTCAGACACAATGTTAAGAGACACAGGAAGAATGTTCTCTTTTTGAAAAGTGTCACATAAAGTAGCTTACCAGCCTGGTTGGCAGAAAATCATATTTTCTGATATCTGATGTCACATTTTATTAGATTTAGGATACTATTATCCTACTTACTTAGGGGTTTAAAAGTATCCTTTTTATAGCTAATGCCACAGGTAGAATGTTAAACTATAGACGTTTTGCAATAAAGGACTAGACTGTTCCTTACACACATCTGGTATTTTTTGCCCCAAACAATGCAATAGCTGTTCAGTATTTTTTATCCTTTTTCTTTTTGTATCCTTGCACATTTGTCCTCAGTTCATCCACTAAAGTATGAGTGAATCTGGTTAGAGTCTGCAGAACTCTGGAGCTATAATTTGTAACTCTTTTAATATATTTTAATCAGCTATGATTATTTAATACGCTTAAGATGGTTTAATCTTAACTCCAGAGCTCAGAGCGGTTGTCCTTTCAGTTCAAACAATGGGATTTGCTGTAGTGCTTGGCAGCAGTTTCCACCTGCTAGTACATAAAATTCACAGTGTACATGTTTCAATGGTTGGGATTATATCAGTTCTGAATCATCCCTTTACAATTACGTAGAAATGTTTTATCCTGATTTCAGTTGTCAGAGGACTTTCAAACAAAATCTTTTATTGAATCAAAGTTTCTTAAAATTCTTCAAGCAAAATTTTGACTATTGGTAATTGAGGTTTTTGAATTGACAGTGGTTTCAAGTTTTGGAAATTTTAATTTGAGTAACATTGTCTTCTGAATATAGTCATGCCCCTATTTAGGCAGCAAAATCTGTGTGTGCTTAAGGGCAGAATTTGATTCATACAATCAAGTACATTAATGATTGTCATCAAAGGATAATTACTTCTGTTCTGTTCTGTTTTGGAGGAAAGACTTACTTGCTTGGGTGTCATTTCACTTACTTGCATACCTGAGAATTCGCCTTGCCCACCATTAAAATATAAATGTACCTTTTCCATATCAATGTTACGTTTAGTGATTAAACCATAGATTTTTACCCCTGATTAGTCTCTACATCTTTAGTTGCTTATCAGAGCAATAATATATTGACAGTAAAATGTTACTGCCAGGTGTCCAGCTGGAGAGCAGGTTCTTGGAGAATGGGAGGAAGCAAGCAGAAAAATCCCCAAATATGTGGCACTCTTGCCTTTTTCACACAGCTCTGCTTCAGTCATAGCTGCTGGGAGAGTGGAGAGACAGGAAAAGAGAATGCTAATCAAATATTAATATTTACTAATAGTCAATAACATGAGTTTGACAGGGATTTTTCAGCTTTCTTTACATAACAAACGGAAACAACTCCACAGGAACTCAGGAGTAGGATTCAATCACTAAAAAAGAAAAAATGCATTTTATAGTGTATATTATTAGCTGCTGCAGGCTTTAAAATAAAATACCCAGCAGACAGTGTGATGCTTTTAGTAAGGAGAAAGGACAAGATGCCAATATCACTCTCTAATGTTTTACAGAACTTCCTCCAAACAGATCTGCCAAAAGTCTCACTCCATAGATTGGAAACATTTAGGTCAAGAAATTTATGTATATAATATGAAACCTTCAAAGAAAATTTAGATTTGACCTTAAGGGCTCTGCAGCTGAGTAGAAAAGTCCTTACCACCAAACTAAATCAACAAGCCTGTGTGCTCTGGGAGCCACTGCCCTGGATCAGCTTTGGTCTGATGGCTCAAATGCACTGGTGATAATTAAAGATCTCAAGGCACATTTTGCAGGAGGGAGGACACTACCTTCAATTCCCTTGGCAGAGCAATATGCATTTCCCTGTTTCTGTTGGGCAAGTCTCCTAAAGAAACCTGCTAGCTGACACCAAGCCACCCCCTAAAGCAGAAGCACTTTTGTGAGAAATTTCCAAACAGACACTTCCTGTGAAATTTATAACCCTTTAGAATAAAAGACACATTTGAACAAGATCAACACAAAGATTGCTGAATAAAACCCCTCTGTGGGGCTTTGATAAACCACAGAATCACTCTGTGCCTGATCAGGAGAGAGTAGGTATTCATGGACTTTATTTTAATTTTTCCTACTCTCTTTCACAATTTATCATTCCTTGGGGTAATTCCATTAAGAAACTATCTTGTCACCTACACCGAAGATACAATTTTTTTCTCTTTTAAGAGTAACGTGTCAAACAATACATCAATTGTGCTACTTATGCTTCACACTCATCATTACAAATATATTTTTAATTTTTAGAAGTAAAATACTGTATTTTGTAAAATTATTCATTCACTCAAAACCAATCAGGGCTCTGTTTCTTTCCCTTTTTTTAATCTCTGGATTTTAAGTTTTCCCACCTTTACTGAGAGTAATTTTGACATTTCTGTAAATTGTTTCTCCAAATCACTCCATCTCTTGTATTGAAAAAAGGTAACCAGCTTCATATTTAGATCTACAACTGACCTTTAGGATTGGTCTCCTTAGTGTACATTTTAGTAGGCATAACTGTACTGAAATATGAATTAATTTGGCAGTGGTCTTCCCTGCATACCCTGGATTATTTTAAGAAGATGAATGTAACCTTCAGCTGTGTTCTGTGGAGGTTTTATTCCAGAGCCTTTCACTGTGATTTGAGATTGAAAGCTTACCAATATTTGAAGAACACCATTGAGCACTAGGCTGTATTTGTTTGTCTCCTGAACTCATTCAATTAAGAAAATAATCCATTATGGAAAATCTTGATTAAAAGTTGGCTTATTCTCCCATTTGATTAAAATTCAGCATTACACTGAATCAATTGTTCAGTACTTCTGTGAAACCTGCATCAACTGCAGGCAGAAGACAAATTGCTCTGTTGCTCTTGCATCTTAGTCACCTTTTCTGTCCTCTGATTATAAAATCTACTGGAGAACAATGAACATGCTCTAATATTGTGCTTTCACTTGGTCCTTGACCCTATTCCATGGCAGGGGGAGAGGTATCATGACAGCCCAAGGGGACTTGGGAGTGGAAGGATTTTCTTGGCCCGAGGCTTTCGCTCCACAATCCCTATCCTGTTCCCAGGATGGAGACTGTGGCACAGCTTATTCCTGCCTTAAACTTCATGGGTTTCTTAGCCTTCTGAGCCCTGAATAAAATCTTCAGGATTTAGTCCTTTGCATATTTCCACAATGACATCAGCAAACAAGGCTAATCTTGCCTGCCAACAAAATGTTTTGCAACTCCATGCTAAATCCCTAATTAAAATCACCACCTCGAAAACTCTGCAACAAACAAAGCAGCTGAGGCTGGGCCGCAACCTGACAGCCGTGGGACTGGAGAGGATGAACACTTTATCCCAAAACTTACCTCAAAGTCATCTCTTTCTCCTTGTCTGTGCTCGGCTCTGGAAGAGGTAACTCTGCAGCCAGAGTTGCTGTATGATTTCAGTGGGTGAAGTCCCAGTCTTGGCCAAATCAATGGCAAAACTCCTGTTGATTTCAGTGAAGTCAGGCAATGCCTTCAACTGTGGCAACAAAAAAACCCCACTAATTAAGTACTAGTAGGTTTGTTTTCCAGTGTATTTTCATTTCCAGTTTCCCTGTTCTTTGGCAAATGTGACAGCAATTAGGAATCGTTAATCAGGAAGGTTTTCAGACATAAACAAGTGGTTTAAACCATACTAGTGTGGCCCTCAAACAAAACTTAATAGAGAAGCTTTTCCAATTTATTCTTACACTAAGACTTATTCTTTTTACTATTTCTGTAAAAAAAAAATCTGCATTTTCCTTGTTTTTCACACAGTGTGGCTTTTGCCAAATATAATTGAATTCTAATATTGAACCAGCTAACTTCCAACATTACAACTCCATCACCAGGATTGATTTTTCAATTTTTTTTGGGCTTCTTTATGGGTTTTTCCAAGGCTGAGTATATTACCAGCAAACCATGATGTTAGCTATCAAAATAGTGGTTTATCTTATTATTTGACAAGGATACAAGAGAGAATAATTGACATAAACACTCAAAAAGATCTTTGACTGCTTCAAAATTTTAATGCTTAGTGTCTCCACTGGTAAAAAGATGTTTAAAAACTGACTTCAGAAATGGCTCAAAATAATGCAAGAAAAAACAGCCTTAGGTCATAATGGGCACGGATTTCTTGAGTTTAATATTACTTCCAGTTAGAATTATTAACTGGAATCAAATATTTGCAAAATTTAGAGAAACCCTATTTTGTTACCTGGCTGAGAGTCTGAGAGCTGAGAGTGAAATTAGTGTTCATAAATAACATGGGCAGGTGAAGCTAAGCCCACTGGAAATAGGATAGTTACTAAAATAACTCCGAGGTCAGTATTTGTGATGAAAATAGACAAGATTTATGGCAAAGTAATTCAATCAAATAATCTGAAGCGGGTCAGAAGCATTTCATTCTAATGCAGTGTTTTAAAATCTATAGACATTGTGCAATTAAATGAAAAGCAAAAGCAAGCCATAGATTGTTGCTGAAGAGAAGAGAATAAAAGGAAAAGAAAGAGCAAAAGAAAATGTCAGCTGGAGAAGATCTCATTTTGGAAACCTACAATATGTTGATTGATAGGACTAGCATTTTTCAAGCTCTGTCACAGCTGAAGTATAAAGCTGTCAGTGCATATGATAATGATGGATGCTCTAAAACATGCAAATAGCATGAAAAATCATTTCTCACATAATTTTGGAAGATGAGAGGAGTTGTGAACTGAGGGGAGAGGGGAGAGTAGGTCAAGCTTAACATTCAGCCAAGAGGAAGAGGCGGCCGCCTCGCCACTGCTGGAGTTGTTAATTACTATGCAAGTGAAACAATGAGTTATGCCGGCCTTCTGCAAATTTTCCCACAGAATTGTGATTGTGACCTGAGGAGGGAGAGAGGCAGAGCTGCAGCTCTGGAGCTGAGCACAATAGGGAGCTCCCCCGGAACAAATCTGCGCTGAAGGAAATCTGCTCCAGGGGCTCCCGCGCTCTGAGGAAAGTGTTGCTTTAAGAACGTCCTGTGTATTTCAGAGGTGACATTTACAGTACACCATCAATATTGGGGGTGTTTCAGTTAATTAGCCATTTTTATTAACACTGAAGTACAGTAAAACCCAATGCAAGTGTTAGGAATGTAAATGAGCACCATCCCCAGGCCGATCCAGCTCCACGCAGTGAGCTATCACATGCTGCCCCCATATTTATGGTGCTTTTTATTTTCTGGACCGAGCACAGGTTGCTCATGCTTCCAGCTGAGTTTCACCTCTTGTGCATATGCATGTGATGGCATGTGCCAAAGTTCACAAGAAGCAACAAAGCTGTAGGGGCAACCTCAAATTTGTTGGATTTATTTTCATTCATTTTGCAGTATTGAGGAAAATCATATTTGTAAACCAATTGTAGTGAAAAACAAATATACATTAAATCTGGTTTTGTGCTTTTTTTCTTTCTTAGTTGTAATGATGCACCTTGCAGCATCTAAACTGAGGAAAATCCACGACATATAAAATAAAGCACTATCTGTATAAAGTGCCTTGCTTGGGCTTCATGATAGGGTAAAAACCACCTAACTCACAACATTTTGTATTTAAAACCCCTTATTCCTCAGTCCTTATTCCATAACTTTTAACTTTTGACTATGTCTTATTTTCAAAACTCTAGTTCACTCAGCACAGGTCTACACACCGGATCTTCTCCCTACTGGATCTTTTTGCTTACTTTATCCCACCAAAAATGCCAGCTTAATATGAGCCCACTTGTGGGTTTCCAAGTCTACCTCCATGGTTGCCTTTAAGTTTTTCTTCAATCTTAGAGTTCCTGATAACACCTTATTATCATTCCAGTCCCTTCTAAACAGAGACTATCCAATATCAGGTCTTTTCCTGTGCCTGTATCCTTCCAAGGAGCATGTCCATCTCAAATTTGACAATACGGATATTAATAAAAATTTTTTAAAATGCCATCCTAAATCTTTCACTAAATGGTTTGTATCCAGGCTTATCTGTACCTGTGTTAGACTGCAAGCTCTTGGAGGCAAAGACCTCCTCTGTTCCTGGTGTGCATACTGCTGAACACACTGTCACACTCCACAAATTACAAATAATGAGCAATGGTGATGGACCTTATTTTCTACTGCCTTCCATCTTATTGCTATTTACCTTCGCACAAAAAAAAGTGTCAAAGAGGTGACATTAGCAAGGGCTGTGGTTCCTCAGCAGCTCAGCATGTTTCAAGTTGAAGCCTCATTCATAAAAGAGGACAATAACCAGAACACTTCAGGAAATTTTATCTAAACATTTTATTAACTTACAAATTGAATTTCTCATTGATTTCCAAGACAATCCATTTCATACTTCATTTTGTTAAATATTGGTACAGTTTCTGCATAGTCAGGCTCTGGTCTTTCTGTTTCAAACTGCTTTGTAGCAGATAATTCATGAAAGCAAGGTTTTAAATGAATCTATGAATCTTGCTCTTTTCCCTCTGTTGGATTTCATCTTCATGTCAGACTTGGAGCAATAGCTCATATTTGTGTCCAGATATTCAAAATGCTTTGTATTTGTTATTCAGCAGTATTATGCTCTTTTGGACTTATTCAAGTTCACATTTAAAATGAATAATAACTCACTGCTGCTGATAATGAGCTCATACCTTTCCTTATTCACTGTTACTGTTAAGATTAGGAGGGTCCGAAGGCAGGTGAGGTGAAACAGAAATTTAACAGAAGTTCTGGAAATCAATGTATATCTAAACTAATCGTGGCCCAAAGGTGTCATACTGGACTCAGACCAGCTCAAGTAATACCTACACAGAGCAGATTATGGAGACTTTTCCGCTTGCCACAATTAAAATGCATGTAACAAAAACGACTAGGTATTCCCAGGAGCCTGAAGTGAGGCAAATCCCCAGAAAGCAGATGCAAGGACTGCCCAGCATCTCAATTACCAGGCCGAGTTTACAGAGCAGAGATGAGAAGCATTATGGCCAAGTAAAAAAATAAAAATCCCAGTCATCTAAGACCTGGACCCCAGCCAACTTTTCCCAATAATGGTAGGTGACAGGCCAGAGCTGATCCAATGTGCATTTTAATTGGTGGCAAACTCAAGTAACAAGCCATTGCTGTTCATCTGTCAAAGAAGGAAAAAAAAAAGCTGAAACATGTAGCAATGTCTTTATTTTATTATTAGCTTATGTACTACATATATTTTTATGTAAATTGGTTGAAGGTCTCTGGCATCTAACAGGAACAGAAAGGGGATTTTCTCCTACTAATTACCTAATATGTACGTCTCCAAAAGAGACACAAATAGGAAAAGATTACGTCTCTGTGATCTGATGGAGTGAAGAAGACCCTGAGTCATAGTTAAAGCAGCCTGATAAACTGATCAGTGATGTCCCACGTAGGTAAAAGTTCTCAGAAGAGAAATGGCAACTATGTGTAATGATGCTTTTGCTGCACCTAAATACTTTGAAAATGTGACATAGCCCAACACAGGCTCTTCAGAGCAAGAGCTTGCCACTGATTTGGGAAAGCTTCCTTCTCCTTTTGAACAGCTTCCCAAGACTTTAACTGCTTTCATTCAGATTTTACTGTAAAGTATGCAAAGTGAGCACTAAGACTCATAACACCCTCCATTAGCATACAAAGCACCTTCTCCCTCTTTGTTTTTTTTGATTTTTTTTTTTTAACCTCGAAATTAACAAAACAAACCTGATCAGTCTGAAGGGGCCGCCAAGAAGATTGCATTGTTTAAGGGCAGGCTTTTGAAACCAGAAGGATTCTAACCAATTTCTTATGACCGAGAGGTGGGTACAGTTTCATGTGTTGCAGAGTATTTGTGTGCTGCTCAGGAGAGCACAGATTGCATTCCATCAAAGGCAATTTTTCAGAGGTTGTCCCTCCTTTTGCTTTCCACGAAAATGAATCTATACCATTTACATGGAACACTTAACCTTCAGACTGTCCTTACTACAGCAACACTACTCCTATTGCAGATACATGTTTACTTAGACAAATCTAATTTACCCTTTGTTAATGTGTGCTGTCTTTACTTGCTATATTACATTAAAGTAGAAATAGAGTTACAAAAAAATTATCTTGCTTAAAATCATTCATAAGCTTTCATCAAGGGAATAAATTTACCAATTTCCCTCTTAGTTTATAACCATCCACTGTACTAACTTGACCTTTACCTAAACAGGGCTATAATTGCAGTTAAGATTATGTAATTTACAATAACAACAAAAAATTACTTTTGAGGAACTGCTACTGGCCATGAATGTCTCACAGCCATTAAATGCATCATTCATCTTGAGAAGAAAATTATTCTTATCCACGTCGACATTTTTAACATAAACTGTAGTACTCTCTGTTGGCACTTTTTTACGTACCCATTAATCTCAATAGTAAAGCATAAGTCTCACCCACCTATTCTCTGAAGTTTGGATGTCACTACTGTGTACAATAAAAATTGTATATTCATGAACTCCATTTGTTTTATGTCCTTCTCTCTGTCAAAGTCTCCCAAGCAGCATATGCTTTGCTCTGTGGAGAATAAAATCAAATTTGTCTGTCTTGTCATATTGTCATCAAAGTGATACTATCACAATTAGATTAACATTTTGTGAAGGAGCTGAAGGGAGGGAAAGGAAATAGGAACAAATTATAGAGAATCCCAGTTAACCCTTTCTCCAGCATAAAGCCCCCTTCGAGTGGTACCTGGGAATAAAGAAAGCAGCCAGGATCCAAATCAAGCAACCCTGTCCAGCCCCTGCTGCCCTCCTCGGGGTCAGCGGGGTTACTCCTCAGCCCTGCAAGGTACGAGTTCATCCAGGGCGCTCTCGGCGCTGCTGAGAAGAAGCATTGCTGGGCGTGGAGCTCTTCCCAGGCTGTTTTAGCAGACCAGTGGCAAGCGAGCGCGCAGCCCCCGGGCAGGCGCTGGTGCGGCCGGCTGGGAGCACGCCGGGACACCCGCTCCGGCAGCACGCCAAGCCCTCGGGATGCTCCGGGGCCCGCACAGCACCACGGGCACCTCTGCTGCCTGCCAAATACGAGTTTGGGAGCAGAGCAAAAGGAGAAACCTGGTTTTTTGGTTTTTTTTTTTTCCTCAGGATTTCTTCAGTTCTACTTTCATGTTTGTTCATTTGTTAAATAAAAAAAAAAATAAAAGAAGCAAATTGGTGATTTCGTCAGATAAAGGGACATAAAAGCAGCCTGTTGTGCAGTGGTGGAGAAAAAGTGTCTCTAAACTTACACTGTGCAGTTGCATTTCCTCATCCACTTCTAGTGTACAGGCAGGATCCATGCAATAAATTATGCTTGTGCAGGACAAAGATATGTATCTGTACAACTTATCTTCTTATTACAACTGCATCATCTGCACATTGATCTCCTTCCCTGGGGATTAATTCTAACATGAGCTGTTTCTGATAGTTATTCTTCAGGACAGGCCTGCCAAGGATATATTTTCTCTTCATTCTCCTGTATGTGAAGTTACCCACCAGAATGATAAATTCAACTGCCCGGCACACATGTCACAACACACCTAATCTATCTCAGAATTTCTATGGAAGTTATCAGCTGTTCAGAGTGGGAACATTTCCTGTAAAGTCAGATGGTATAATTACCATAACTTACAATGGACAATACTTGCAACAATGAAAAAGAAATTAAATTTTTTGAGAAGGACCAAAAGTAGCTTGCATGTCTCCATGAAAAACATTATGGCATTTCTCACTAACAGAAACCAGTGCTGCTCATACCTCTGGGAAACAAATTCTTTTCTCTCTAGTCAAATAGGTTCTTTCTACCTAGCCCCGTACAGTTTTCATGTGCAAGGATTTAAGGACACCATCTCTTTTATGTAAGAGAAAACTGGAAAATCACCTAGAACTGAATTTTATGTGCCACGAAGCATGGACATATTACCAAATAATATGGGAGCAAACTGTACATGCCGAGAGAAAGAGAACAAATATTTTTTGTCACATATTTTTTAAAATCTGGATTGTTTGAAGAGGGGGTCACAGGGCAGGCTGCTGTGGACAGAGTGTTGGGAAAAGGAGGGGGAATGCATACCAAAGGGATGATAAAGTAATGAATAGCAGTGCAAACAGAAGAGGCAGTGGGGAAGGAACAGGCAGAACAGCATACTGAGCAGAACAGTATTACATTTACAAAAAAAAAATGGTAAGGTCAAAGAGGAGGAGAAGAAACTTTAACTTTGAGATTTTGCCAAGAGGCAGCTTTTGGTAATCAAGGCAATTCCAGCAGAGCGCAGAAATGAAAGCCAACTGGAAAAGATTCATTAGAGTTTAAGTAACTTAAGGTAGTGGTGACAGACTGCCTGTCGGCTTAATTTGGAAGTAAAGGAAATGTGGGAAGGCAAGCAAGAAGGGGGGATGAGTTTGCAAGATGTCTCTTCCTTCATCTTGGCCACAGAGAGAAGCTAGAGGACAGTGAGAGGCATTGGAAGAAAATAAGCAAAAGGCAAGATCTCAGAGAACAGCAGTGTCTATCCTGTGTAGAAATTGTCCATTTCAACGTCAGAAAGGAAAACAGAAATTTAAACTCTCTCCTATGAGAACCTGCTCTTTTCTCTGGCTTCACAGCATTGCTCACTCGTGCCTGAATGCAGAAAGAAGCTTTTGCTGGCATTTCAGACACGAGTCCTACGGGCCGATCCCGTGAGTGCCCTCAACTCTTGCTGAAGTCAATGGGAGTTAAGGGCGTTCAGCACTTTCCAGGGTCAGGCCATGTATCACTTAAAAATAACTCACCAACATTAAACATCATTAAAGAAACTAATGCTCATTAACTAGCAATAGACCACTGGGAAAGGATCAATAGTAGTCTCCGAAATCATCTTACCTATTACAGTATATGCATACTCTACTTAATGACAGTGAAGGATGGTGACACTGAATGATAGGTCACTGATAACAGTGAAAGGGAAAGACTGCTTCTTAATTAATCAGGACAGTATTAGCAAGGAATTCCACTTAGCAGGGATACATTTGGGGGCCTAACCAGGTGATTAGGAGGAATGGTGTGCTGACCCTTAGTGAAACAAAGTGATGGCATAAGAAGGAATGCAACGAACACCTTTTTCATTCTTGCTTTATTTCATCTCACACTTCTCAAGGCATCGCTTTTCTTTAATTAGCTCTTAATAACTGGAGTAAATTCATAACTGGCCAGGCTGATTCTGAGCCTGCCAGTGGTAAGGGTTATGTGGTGTGGCACCTACATGATGTTTTATCTGGACTGAATGGCTGTTGTTCTGCAGCTCTTGCTTAGGGAAAGCTGCTACCATGTTTAACTGGAGTTGTGGTTTGCCCTGATGGGGCTTTGGGGCCATTATTTGGCAGAATGTGAACAGGACAGGCTTGCATGCCTTGTATGCAGATTATGAGCATTGTTTCCTTTTGCTGATCCAGCTCTAGATTCCCTCCCCTACAGGATCTGCATATGGGAAATCACAGAGACCTCCAAGTGCAGAACACTTTTTGCAGCCTTCAAGAGGTTGTCTTATGGCCATTTTAAGGAAAAAAATAAAAGCAGCACAATCTTATCTGCATTCCACCGGTACCTAACAGCCCTCCCCATCTGACTGAATTTATTGTAATCCCTATAAACCTAAATCTCAAAGAATTCCAATGCCTTGCACACCTCTCCTGTTCTAATTTATGAGAACTTGGTAATGTGCCATCTGGAGGTTTCACTGCTATTGAGATGCATGTTCAGCCCTCAGTGGAAGCCAAAAGGAGAAAGGAAAGAAAATGCAGGGAAAGGAGAAGATCTGGCTTCAAGGAACAAGTGTCACGAACTCACACAGATAAAAACTACATTTCAAAAAAATCAGTTTTAACTTGCATGATGGGCACATACACAGCTGATAACCCGGGGTCTCAACCTAAGGACATTAGCAGCATTACAGGGCAATCCTTACACAAGGACAATATGTTCTTGAGCAATTTCTGCAATGTATTAGACACAAACAGGTTTTTCCTCAAAACTGAAGTCATGTCAGGCTTCTTGCTTCACCTCTTTTAATTTTCCCTGAACAAACGTATTTATTGTGGTGGTTTCAAGTAAATCTCCAGTTCACACACTTTTCCTGTGAGACAACAAAGGGTTTATTTGAAGGGAGCTTTTAGGCTGATTGGCTGATCTACACCCAGGCCATCAAAGGTCTGAGGCCTATTTTACTCTGAAAAAAAATATGCCTAGCTCTGATTTTATTCCTTTTATTAAGCTATTTAAACAAAAATAACATTGAAAACTGTATGTCAGTGAAGTCATAATTACTAACCTATGAAAAGAGCAATTCAGCTGTCAGGCTGGATCACATCAACAAGTTAGACACAGTACTGGAAAGCATATTAGATCAAAAAATAAGTTAAATCATCCTATTAATCCCAAAATAATCAATCCTAACACAATCTTAAGCAGATTTGCTAATTCATCCTAAAGAGGATATTAAGAAGGCAGCTGTTCATTTGTTACATGTACCGATTACAGAGTATCTTAATGTTGAAACAAAATCATCATCTAACATCTGATCCATGTCCCTGGCACCAGTGAAAAGGTTTCTCTTCAAACACTTGCTCCTCCTGCTCATGGGGGAGCAAACCCTGGTCTCCTGGGATCCATCTTCAGGGTTGCTGGGACGGAGATGTTTACCTTACTGTCTCTCAGACAGTCTCCTGTTGGCCAGAAGGTACAGAAAGAGGAAAGTTTCAGGCTGCTCACTTAAGGCAGGATCTTTTCTTCCAAAATTTAATTTCACTGAGGAACAATCTCATTAATATTTCCTTCATGAGTGCAAGGCTGGTGCTCTCACCCTCAATTCACAGTTCACAACAGGACAGAGACTTCTCCACAAGGTGAGGAAAAGGCTGTTTTGTGACAGCAGCAGAGTGACTCTCCCAGGCACTGCTGCCTCCCGGGTCTCTTGCAGTACTGAAACCACAGAACCTCTTAGCTCTGCGTGTTCCTGTACACAGCCAAAAGCCTCAGTGCGGCACTGCTGACCAGAGGAAGAGTTTGGAACCACAAGAAGTGTGTTTGCCTTCTTTCCTTTCCCTGCTCCTCTCTTCCCTCCTGGGCCAGCCACAGCAGAGACACCTTCTGCACCCATGGGGAGCTGGGGGCAGGCAGGGCAGGGCAAGCAGGGAACTCCTGCAACTCCTCTCCGGGCTGAAAGAGAGATGGAGAAGCTGTAAAGGGAACAAACCTGGAGAGAGATTCTGGCAGTGCCAGGCAAGGTGGGCTTCAGCTACAGTCATTAATATTCCAGGTAACCATGATTTCTTGTTCCATCGGTCTGGTACCCTGCATAGCTGCCTTCATGGTCTGTGCCAAAAGCCGGATCTGTCTCAAAACAGGAAGTTCAAACGGGCTAGGAAGGCTCCCTGTAAATGAAATATAGTTTTAGAAAAGGAAATTATTACGTTAAAATTTAATTGAAAGATGCAGTTACGAATTTTGAAACTCCTCCTCTTTTCTGGGAGGAGAGTTGCAAGTTAAGACCTAACAGGTCCCATGTACTTTCCTTCTGGGTTCAGAGGGAGGCTGAAGACTGATTACCTGACTTCTCCTCACACATCCATATTGAAGACTCTGAATGAGCAGTTTTCCCTGAGATGGCTTCTCAATCAAGGCACTACCCTGCTTGCTCTTACCCCTCTGAGAATTTCATCCAGATGAGACACAAAGTGCACTATGTTCAGAATAGAACATATTCCTCTTGGACCAATTTGTGAAAACATCATTTGAGTGAGTTATTTAAAAATAGTTGGCATTTTGAAGACTATGGAGTCTGCAAGTCTGACCTTCCCTTTGCCAGACACCAAAAAAAGAGAGATTTAATTACAATGTCATGTTGGGTTTTTTATTTCTTTTAATGGGTTTTGGACAACATTATATCAGCAAACCAAAAAGCATATACAAATAGATTAAAAACAGGATCTTCAACACTCAGAGAATTCTCTAAGCACAAAACTGTTAGGGAACCCTCCCCACTTTACTGGGAGTGGAGACACTACAGCAAAGCCCATGAGATTCACCAGGACTGAGAAAACAATTAAGGTTCATCCAGACTCAGTGTCGGCAAAGTGCTCAGCTAAGACAGAACTGCTTTCCTGCCCTTCTCGTTGAATAGAGCACAGAAGCAACTGAAGCAGGGCAAAGGCATCACAAGGAGTGAGGAGGATCCACTGGACCTATGCAGTGGGAGCTGGAAAATCAATTTTTTTAATGTCAGCTGTTACCAGTGGTACTTTCTCCATTGCACAAATGAGCCAAAGGAATGTGCCAAAACAAGACAGGCTACCTAAAAAAGAGGAAACATCACACTTCAAAGGTTCCAGTTCCCACACTGATTTTTACCTGCCTAGGATCCCTCATGTCCAGTGTCTGAGCCCTCACAACTGCCCTGGTGACTCTAAATCACAGCATTCAGGAACAGTCTGCCACACTCCTCCTGACTCCATCAAGACATAGCAAAAAAAAAAATTTAATAAAACCCACTTTAATTTCTTTCTGTGGCTTCTTGATCTCATGAAAAGCAGTTCAACACCTACAGAATATCTTCCCTAAGGAGATAACTGTACAAGCAAAGTTCAAGTATCCCATCATTGATTGCATGTGTTTCATACTAAGCTCCTTCCACTATAATGCACTTTCTACAATAGCTGATAGATTTTTCCAGTCTTCCTCTGGGAGTCCTAAATGACTTTGCTAGAGAATTGTAAAAGCTCTTTTTCCTTCACTGACAAAATTCAGCTCCTGAATGGAATGTGTGAAAATCTTTAAAGATACTTTTGAATACATGTTGAGTCTCTTAAAAATGAGGATATTGTCCTAAGAGTAGAACACAGGTGGTGGTATAGGAACACACTAATTTGCTCTGGCAGTTTGATTTTCTAACCTTATGAAACCACAGGTTGTGTAAACCCAAATCAAAATTCTCTATGTACACTCTTATCAACCAGTATGTTTATTCTGATGCAGAGGCCTTCATTCCAGCAAGCATCTCTGTCCAGAAAAGTATTGACATTTGTGCTTAAATTTGAATGTACATCCCATTCAGTAGGTTGTAAAGGACATTTAAGCACCTGTATGCCTAAAAAGAGACTGACAGAGGGCATATCTGAGTCAGAATTTTATTAATGTTCCCTGAAGGTTATATAAGATCAAATGGGTAGATTGACTTGGCATTGTATTGCAGTGACTTTGTACAATGTTTGGGAAAATGAAACCATTAATGAGATATCAGCTGAATATTTTTTCATTGACACTCTGGGTAATAAAATGTGAAATGCTTTATTTCCCCAAATGAGGTCAGCACACATGTGGATGATTGCCTGAAACAATATAATTTTTGTTTAACTTGTTTAATTGTCTAGGTAACTTGTTTGTTCAAAATAAATATGCAGTTACAAAAAAAAAAAAAAGCTGTGGTTGGACTCATAAGAAGCCCTTTCCTTATGATTAACATTGCAGTCCCTGCTGGCAATCCTCTGGTGGCTGGACTTAGCAAACACATAACCAAAAGTGGCTGTTCCTGTGCAGAGTTTTCAGTTTAAATAATCTGGAATTATGTGACAGCCATCTTCTCTAACATCTTCCTCTCTGGGAATGCAGAGCAGATTCTTATTAGTTGCTCATATTTGTATTTATCTGTGCATTCATCTGTTCTTTTGCCATCTGTCATAGAACTAGCTGAAAAATTGAACGTTTTAATCCTATTTTGATAACTATTTAGCATTACTTATATATTGGAACCCTCCCCCCTCCACCCCGTAAGTATTCCATATAAAAATCATAGGGGAATAGGCAGACTCTTGAAAACAATGAAATAAACTTCTTTACAAGTATGCCAAAAAAATGGCAACTAGCTACAGCGTGGTATTTTTTCCATCTTTGGTACTAAATCCAGATTTCTGGATTTCTTCTGCTAAAAACAGCCCAGAGTGTGCATCTTAATGCGTTGGCATTTGATTGCCGAGCTCTCCACTTGGAGCTCTCCACTTGAATTCTCAGCTGGAAGTGCGTGTAACATCTGTGTGCAGACTTGGCAGGAGGAGCCCGACACGCTGGGCAGTACATGAGTCCTCTTCACCATCTTGCAGGATTAGATCCGTATCCCAAGATCTGACACAACTCAGAGCAGAGAGGCTGCCAGATCCACATCCCTGCTCAAGTAAGTGTCTGGCTTTTCAGGAGCTGCCAAGAAAAGATCCCTGGCTTCTCTTTTCAGCCAACCCCAAACTCGTGCCAGTCTCCATAAAGGGGTGAGAGCCCTCGCTAGCGTACATGTGTTCGAGGGGTTGTACTGATGTTACAGTAGCTCCACCAATTGCTCCAGTCGGGGCTCTTGCCCAAAGCACTTCAGAGGGCTGAAGCCTTGAAATTCATAGCTCTGTTTCCCTTTATCAGGGTTTTCAATCCCTTGTTTTAGTAAAATGAGTGCCTCTCCAAGCCTGGATCACTTTCCAATAATTCTCACAATAGTGGACACGGTAAGGAAGCAGTGGACATTCTGCCATGTGGAACAATTACATCATCTACAACCAAACAGGAGAGAAAAGGGAAAGGAAAGCAACTAAATGAACACATTGTGCATCCATTCATTTCACCGTGTCATTTAGCATATGGTCACTCATGTGATCAAGACAGTAACTGGCATTTTTCCCAGTTAATTCACCTCTTTTCTCTTTGTCCTCTGCTGTAGCACCAGTCTTTCAGCAAGATTTCAGGTTGCAATCCCCTTGGAGAATGAATGGTCCTTATTAAGTGTCTGGAAAAAACCAGCAATTTATTAGTGCACTGAGACTAATTATAGCTCTACCTTAATCAAATAAAGAATCGCAATATAAAAACCCAAACACCTCACTTGAAATCGACTTAAATATTTTTTATTTCTCTGTCTCCCTCTCTTTATTTAAATTGCCTATGGAATTAAGTCCTATAGCTATAACAGCTGTCCAAGTAACTTCTGAAAAAATAAGTTGGTTTCTTTTTTCCTGAGGTTTGGTGGTTACAGTGATGTGAACTGACTAATACTTTACAGAGCCTGGCTGTGAATCATTCACTGCAAATAAAAGGCAAGGCACGCAAATGTTCCTATGCATGTTCTTCTCAATTATATTTCTGAGGACGTCCACTTGATTTTGATATCTATTCAGCATTACATATTTGAAGTCTAGACAAGGGAAGTCTAGACATCCAGAGTGCCCTGTCATGTTTTTTGTACACTATTTTTGAATTTAGATGCACCTTTGAAATACAGAAGGCTGTTATGCTCATTAAAAGCTGGATTCTATGTTCATGCAAATATATTTAGCTGTAACTGATATCCATTGCATAAACAGAATTTTCTGAAGGCAGCTGTGTTATACAGAGGGGTACGATGGGAAGTCCAAACACAAGTGCAGGCAGGCAAAACCGGTTTTTGTGGAAAATATCAAGAATAATGAGTAGTTCCCAATCTGTGTACACCCAGGTGGCTTAAGGTCTTTGAAGAATAGGGAGAACACTGATATTCAAGTGCCTTTTTTCCCCTCCTTCCTTTATACTGTTTCATTACCTGGTAATAAATTAGTAAAGGTAGGAGACTTTGTTTACACACCTGAAGTCCAGGAGGATGGCAATCCCCAGAGCTGCATTCTACCTGAAATGTTCAAGGACATGCAGCTGACACAGTGGGCCTCTGACTGTAAGACAGACAGCTCCAGGCACAAAGCTGCTGTATAAAACTGTCTACATCTACCTAAATTAGAACTGACAACCAGCCCTGGTTTTATAATGCTGAGTTCTCAACTTTTGGACACCAAAACCTATCCAGAAAAGGAAACAGAGTACATTAGATTTATAATTTTTTTTTTTTTTTGCTTTTGGGCATTGTTTCTTCTTCTATTTCTTCTCCTCTCTCTTTTTTTTTTTTTACCCTCATTTTAAAATACAGCATTTGATACATCGCATTTTTTTCTCCACTGTTTTTTGGTAGAAAATCCCTTTAAAGATAAGCATCTAATTCCAAAAAAAAAATACAACTGAAAATTTATCTTGATCACACTTGAATATGATACAGTGTTTTCAGTAAAAATCGAGCTTGTTAAGGACAGGAGTTAAATTTCATAGTAAACCACTGAATTAAATGGAAACAGAAATTTAATAACAAACCTCTGCATTAAATGGAACCAGCTTGTAGAATAAAGGGCTTGAAGAGAGATTCCTGTAGCTGCTTCGCAGACTTTGCTGAATTATCACTCCTGTAATGAGTTCATGAAGACTAATGTTTCAAAAATAGCTACTAATTTCAGGTGCCAGATTCCAACCTTCTCCAAAAAGTGAATAATTTTGAGGTTATGTCTAGTCATAACTCCCCATAAATTGGCTTTCTGGGGCTTCTGAAAATGAGGAATTACAGTCAACTGATTTTATCTGTTCCACACTCATGCCATAAGCATTTTGATTAAATTTTCAAACACTTATTTTTAAGAAAAAATAAGTTACATAGTAATTCACTAAATATCTGCTTATTAAAAATTGCCATGAAATTTGGTAGGAGTAAGAACATGGACTGAAGAGTCTGACTGTTTGTGAACACAAATTTCAGTCCTAGAACTTTTAAAAATCAACAGTGTTGCCAGCTTACCTCAGTAACTGAAAAATGATCTTAAAGCTAATTTAGCTAATTTAGGCCAGCTTTTTTTTTCTTTTTTGAGGAGGCAGACATTTCTGCTTATGCAAATGTGTTTTTTATTTACTTATAGTAAACCACAAAATGAGGAACCTAACAAAGACTGCTCACAATTCCTTCAAGTTTTTGGTGGTAATGGCTCTGTCACAGCTGTTTGGTTTCCAGGTCTGCATTATTACATCTTTGTTTTAAAAATGAGCAAAACATTCTGGGTGAAATCTTGCATTACTCTTTGTTCTGCAACATATTTTGTTAGTGAGCCCACAGTAGTATCTAAAATAGTGTAAATCATCAGTTTTTAATCTGGCAGGAAGTAGATAGTGGCCCATTAAACTTTCGTAATTAAATTTCCCCTGCACTCCCCCATAGAACCATTATCTGAGTTTTCTAATTAACACAAGAGGAGGGAGTCAATTCAGAGTGATGGGATCTATAGCCATCCCCTTTCATTTTAATGGCCTTTAATAAACTTTTATTACTATTGATATTGATAATTATAATACACCCTTTCCTCTGCAATGTGATTCTAAGGGCCTTGTCAAAAATTGAAAAATTCTTCCTCAAAGTTGGCACACGGCAAATGACTGTGTCCTCAAACACCCAGAACCTGGAGCCAACAACATCAGTGAGGAAAAAAAGACAAAGCGTAGGCAGGACCGGAGCGAATGTCCTCTCTCACACGGATTCCAGAGGGTTATGCCTCGGTCCTGGTCCGCCACAGCCCTCTGCTCTCGCAGCAGAGCCTCCCCCAAACAGGCTGACACAAATGCTGAATCATGAGGTGGTTTCATGACAGATAAACACAAAGAATTATGCAGAGTTCATTTAACTTCTTTTACTTCCAGCCTTACAGAGGTCAGATACTAGGGAGGAGGATTAGCTGTCGTGACATCTAGTCCTTTCTTAGACTTTTCCTCGTTGCCTTTATACTAGCTAAACATTTTTACATGGAGCTTTTATTGGCATGTCAACACTTCTAAGCTCACCTCAGCCTCAGTACAGCATGTCTCATATCTCAGTGATCCTCTTTCAGGTGAGCAATTATGTTCCCATCAGCATTGCAGTGACAGAGGCTTCACTGATCAAATGAGATGCAAGCTGGAGCAGAAGGACCTCCTTTCTGCAGGACTTGGAGGGGAAAAGGCACTCTGCCTTCCCAAATAGGGAGCACCTATACCGATGAACAAGCCCCTGTGTGCACTTTCCTTGCTGCCTCCCAACATCAGGACACGTGTGGGCTCCCACTCGCAAGCTGCACTCTGATCATCACAAAGCAGTTCTGTCTCAGGGCTCTGGGTGTACAGAGCTATTGCTGACGGTCTTCCCTAAAACCCACAGGCTGACTTTGAGCCTAAAACTCTATGTGTGGAAAGAATCCTTTCTGGGGACATCACTTCTTACCTCACATTGTCCTCAAGCATGCACATGGCTTCAACCAGGTGAGCAGCCCACGGCTACAGCTGCCCATTCACTGCCAACCGTGTGGGTGTCCCCCGGGCCCTGCACTTCCTGTGGCCATCTCCAGTACCAGGCACTTTGGTTTGTGGGTGTGGGACAGTCCCAGCAAGGGGTCTGGCCCTGCTGCCCGGCCTTTCCAGCAGTTCCACTGGGCACAGCAAGAAGCCTTTCAGCAGAGCACGGATGTCCTCTCTGGAGAAATGCCTGGTGCCCAGCTACAATTCTCCTCATCCTGATCTCTACCCACAGGTCGGCAATACAACTTCACTACTGCACATTCTGGATCTTGGGATTGTACTTTATGACTCCTCAAAGGTGATTTTGGAGAAAGATTTGAAGTTGGATTTAGAAGTTCTAGTTGGGGCCATTTTCGGTACTACTTTCTTATTGCTGGTTATGATCATTAAGATGATTAATTTCAAACCCAACAAGTTGCTTATAGACATCAAATGCAGAAAAAATGCAGAGAAAATGCTTGAAAAATTATTTTAAATCAAGTATACCAGGAAAATTGTTTTTGTTTTTCCAAATACAAAAGGTAAAATTGTGGTTTTAAAACCTGTGATTCAAACAGACGAACTCACAGGTGAAGTCTATTGCTTTATAAAAGGGTTGTTCTATAAATAGCCAAGAGCCATTGCCTACCACCTTTAAAAGATTAAGCAGTTAATATAACTGCAAAACATGAAGAATGTACTTCCTATACGAAAAAATCTTCAATTAATAACAACACTCAGCCATTTAGGTGGGATCCTAAATTTAGATTTGGTAAAAAGCCATTAAATTGCATTAGAAAGCAATCTTTATAAAGAGCCAATCTTTATTTCTGTTGTTTGAACTACTGATGATCTAATGATCAGCATTTAAGCTCAGGTTCTCCAGATGTGACCAGAAATAGGTCTATAGTAACTTCTAAATATTTTTGTGATGTTCGTGAGCAAACTTTGCATGTCCCCTCCCCAGGACCAAACAATCTGATTTCTGAAGTTCAGTGTTAGGCAGGGAGGTATGAACTGAGTGAAAGAGGAAAGAAAAGGCCTCATGAATAAGGTATGAAAAAAAATTTGGCATACGTTGTTGAAGTGATTATGAGGTCTGTGTGAAAGCAGTAGTAGGTAAATTTTGGCTGGCACAGCATATAGATACACAAGAGAAAAAGCTCAGCCAACAGTGTGATCACAGGACAGGAACCAGCTGCCTGGATTTTGCCTCCTCAAAAACTAACAAGGAAAAGCATGGTGAGAGCTCCTCTGTGGCTTACAGTATTAGGGATAGAACAAAGCACGGTTGAATGGTTGGCAAACATTTTTGTATCTGTGAGCAAAAGTCTGTATGAAACTCCTCTAAACATGTATTGAGAAGTCTTTACCATCACCCCTTGCAATTATTTCGGCCCTTACTGTGGCCAGGTCACGAGTGGAGAATCAGGTCTGCAGAGAGGCTTTTCAGAGAACCCATCCAGGAGGAAAGAGATACAGTAACCCTGGGAATGTTCGGGGTTGGGCAGAGGTGATTTTAAGTCAGTATCACATTTCCTTCTGTGTTTGTTTCTGTTTTGTCATTCAGCAAATTTTATATAAAGCAGAGATTTTCAATAAAGATACACAAATTCCAAACATTTCTACCGTAAAAGTTTACATACTGAAACAGATTAATGACATAATCTTTCTTGAAAAAATCTTACAAGAATTGCCAGAAAAGAATGTTACAGAAATAGGGTATCTGCCAAATTGGCACATACTCACAAATGGACTTAAACTTGCTTTACTGACCTTGTCTGCTGATCATCTTATGTCTTAATTATGAAGGTGCAAAGTCCTCTTAAATTCTGTCCACATCAACTTCTAATTTTATCATTTTTCAACTGTGCTTGAACTCATCCTTCAATATTAGTCAGCTGGGTTTTTTTCCTATGCATCCTGCACCTCTGAGTTTCAAAGATGAATTAGAAAAATGCGAACTAGGGAACTAGAATTTCCTGAATTTTATGAATATTACCTATATTTTTCATACAGTCTTAGAAGCTAACAATGTATAATTTGCATCCTTGTCTCTATTGCTCTCTTTCAGGCAGTGATGATTCTGAGAAATGCAAATTCCAGCCTTGCAGAATATTATGTTAGAAAAGATTAATTAGAAAATGTTCACCTGTTCATTCACATATGACACCATGTAACACATATATTAATTTGGGAACATTTTGTGGTATATATGATTGGCATATGCACATATATATTTGTATAATTATACAAAACTGATTTATTTAATATTTTTATTTGATTTAGTTTCACAGAGAATTTTGCATGAATTATGTGTACTTATATATAAATAGCCCTCTCTCTCTCTATATATATACACATAAATATATATATACATAAATATATGTAAAAGAAAAAGTGAAAATGAGAGAAGAAGAAGAAGATTCCAGCATCCTAGGATATTGGAATGATCACAGGATTTTCTTTGGCAGTAAGGACAGCTCTGATAGTCAACTGTTGTGTACTGTCCTTAAGCAGCAGCAAGAACAGAATCTCCAGGTCACTTGAAAGGTCTAATTTCTCTGCAGACTTTTTAAAACACTGCTTTATTTCACCACGAATAGATGGACATTTTTCCTACCTCTAACAAATCTCTTCCCTGCTTCTCTGTCACTTCCTAATTTGCTCTGTTCCTTCCACTGAAGAAGTGAAAAAGTTCTGCATGATAAAATTCCAATAACAAACATAATTTCTTTATGTATTTCCCTTTTTTAAAAAATTCTATTTTTTTCTGCAAGTATTTGTAAAGATAGATGGTAATCAGATTTCCATTAATAGACTGCTTGACTTTAATCAGTATTTAAAATAATTTCCTCATAAGAATTTAGGCCAAGTCAGGAAGAACACTCCAAGCAAAGAAACATCTGTGATAAAAGCGTCAAGCAGTCTTTCTAACCATGTACCAAGTTCAAGGTCTCTGATAAGCCACCTGGCTATCCCTACACACTCTGATAACCCCAAGCTGGTGGTACAATGTTCAGCCAGGGAAGGTCTTGTTGCTGGGCACTGAGCTGATATACTTATGGCTCTCTCTGCTAAAAGACACAAGAATATTGGAATATCACGAAGGCAAAGCAAGCCATGAGGATGGGCATCTTAATAAGGAAGGCTGGTACCAACCAAAAACCTTTATTTTTTATCAAAACGTGTAATTGTGCTGTAAGAAAGCACCGGTGTGATACCTGTGTGCTCAAGCACAGCTGTCCTTGATGTTCAGGGTCTCTCTTTCACAAATCCAGATCTATTGGATAAGATCAGTGATCTTATCAAAATTTTCTGAGTTTATCTATGCATGGTGGCTCCTGGTCCAAATTTGCTCAATGTTAAGGCCAAATTATTTCCTCCATTCTGCCCTTGAATGTAAGACTTTTTCTCTCTGCTCTTCAGACTCCTGTTTCCATAGGTGAACAAAGACTTCCAATAACTTCTGCAGATGAGCCAGATTCCAGCCTGGTTTCTGGATGCAGTTATTGCCCTCTTCTTCTCTGGGCTTGCTTTAGGTGAGCTTTCAGTGGGCTGGTGAGTCCTTTTCCAGGCTTGGGAGTAGCCTGGCAGGGGGATGTTTGGGATCTCCCTGCCATTCATTCAGGGATCACTCCGTGATCCTTTGTGTGTGTGCGGGGGTTTAATCACATAAAATGTATTTTCTTTTCAGCTCCTAGCAAAACGTACTTTATTCTCAATGCTACATGAGTTTTGGTGGTCACCCTGCAATGGGCTGACCCGGATAAGAAGGATCCCTCTTCAATGTATTTCAGTTCTGTTCTCCTGTTGAGGTGGAGACTTCTGTAATGTAAATATGAACTGGGGAATATCCCAGAAATGCAATGGCCAGTTACATTA
>WEIT01007403.1:132459-152356 GCA_013389985.1 Dryoscopus gambensis
AAAAAAAAAAGTCACTAGTCTATGATGTGATGGAAACACAGCACAAAGTAAAGAGCAGGTAGGTAACAGGTCTGGAAAGTTGCTTCAGAATTTGGCTCCTGATGGTGGGTTGCACTAAATGTGGGTTATTAATGAATCTGCAAATTTTATCTATCTGTCTGCTTTTAGACCTTTTAAGTCTCACTTAAAATCATGCTCTCCTAACATAATGAATTATTAGAAATGAAAGAACTGAATAATGAAAGCAGCATTCCCTTTCTGTTCAGGTTATTCACCCCTACAGACAACTTTGTGTACAGTCAGTTTTACTGTTTTCTCATGGTCAGTCCATATTCCGTGTGAGTGTGAGTTGTGGTTGAAATGGGAACTCAGAGGGACTAGAACAGAATTTTGAATACTGCTATTGCATTGCAAATGCTCTCCATGGGAAATTCTGGTCTGTCTGCTTCAAGTGTTATTATGGCATACCAGCACATTTTGATCACCCCCGACTATTTCTTTTCCCCAAATAGGAAAAGGGAATAGGAAAACATTTTATAAAACTGGAATACAACACAAAAGCATTAGAGGTTTATCCAGGGACAGGTATGTATTTGGACTCATTTTATGTAACCAGAATACATTTCTACAGGTGGAATTATTCTCGTAATTTCATCTTCCTATCTTCTAAAGATTTTGTTTCAATGTTGCTCTGTCATTTTAATTCTTCAGTCTCACTGTTATGGAAACCTTGGAATTTGCACATCTTGGACATTGAAGCCAGCCATGGTTCCCCAAAAGAACTTAACGCTGAAGAGACACTGTGATTTTTACATTTCAGTTATTTGAAATTTGTAATGACAATTTAGTAATGACTAAAGGACATTGTGGCACAACACAGGTTTTGTGCAGGTTAAGATATTTTAGAAAATTATCAATTACATCTGTCTTGGACAGCAGTGAGTACAATCAATGGAAGGGTAACATGCCTCAGAGCAAGAATATTATAGAGACACTAACAAATACAAGGCATTTTGGAAGTGGGGGGAGGAAGGTGAGGAAAAAAAAGAAAAAAAAGAAAAAAAGGATAACTGTTCAAAGATACTAACCCACATTTTCGTGATTTAGAGGGGAAAAAATAGGAAAAAAAGCAAAAGTCATCTCAGTGAGGACTGATTGACAATATGCAGCTGACTGACCTCTATATTCTAATGAATACAATTAGTTCTTTTGGAGTGAATTTGGATCATCCAGGTACAATTTTTGATGTCATTGATGGACTACATCTGTACATTTTACTTCTTTTAAAAACCTGAGACTGTAGCTTATTTTGGCCGAGAAACAATTTCCAAACTGGATGCAGTTGCCTATAAAGTCTGGCATGGAGCCATGTCCCACCTTTGGGAAGGACATCTTTCACAGCCCTGCTTCCTCATAACCTTATTGCCATTGAAAGGTAATGACGAGTGCTGTGAAATGGCCACTATAAACAGCAATATTCCTCCTCAAGCAGCCCATTCCATGGACTGTATTGCTCCATTCAGTTCTCAGCAGAACTCCCCATTGACTGTAATGAGGATTTAGCTTAAGAAAAATTAAAATTCTGGTACAGTAAGATTGCTTGTGAGCAATGAGAATTGTTTTTTTTTTTCTTTTTTTTTTCCTTTTTTTTTTTTTTTTGTGAAGGAATAGTTAAAAAATCTGTAGAAAATAATTGTCGGAGTTAATTCTGGATTCCAGTTCTGCAATATTTGTGACAATTTTCTTCACTCCCTCCTGTCACTATGTATTATTCTCTCTATTATTGAAGTTTCAAGAAAACAGTTGTACATGTAGTGCGAAATACCATGCAGAGTGCATTGTATTGTGTTAGGGTTAAATTTATAGTGGGCAGCAGATGACAGTTGAATTTGAAAAATTCTTTGATTGATTTTCATACAAAATTTCCATGGAGAATAACTTTTAACTAACATGTAGCTAGGTTGTTTTTACAGAATTTCTGATTTGTAGGCTGTGTGTTACTATGGTTTGCAAGGGAATTCAAGATTGCTGCCATACTGTTTTTTATTATGAAAACAAAGTTCTAGTTTGACCTTGAAAAATGTTCTATTGGATAGGATAAAGAAGTTCCCTATTTTTGTGAGTTTAAAGGTGTATTGACATTCTGGGATCTGGATGCGAACAGATAAACACCCATCTCAAAAAAGCAGAGCTAGAAATAACTTTATAGTGGAGCAATGTGCATACAGCTATGATGAGAAATACATGTTTAACAATAAAAGTTTATTATGTCCTTCAGCTTCGAATTACTAACAAAATAAAAATGCTGGTAACGATATGAGGGTAAACATCATTAATGTTTTAAATCTTTTTACAGAATTATTGACTATTTATTACTGGACTTCTCTTCAATCATTGATATTCCTGCACCACAAGAACCACTCGTGGCTGTGAGGAAGCTAGAACCAATGCAGCGCTGAAGCCATAACTCATTCAGGTGTTAACCACGTTAAATAGCTTCGGTAGTTCTGGGACTTGCTCTTTACTAACTAAGAGGAAAATAAGATCTACAATCACAGGATTACTGTCAGAAAAAGGAAATTAAATCTGCAGAAAAACTAGAAGAATGAGCATAAGAAATGCATCAAAAAGAGAACCTTGGCTGACTCTGAAATTTTATGGTTTTTTCATTATGGGAAACTTCACTCATCTGTATTTGTCTTTTGCAAAGGATTATGAATTGAGGACTACAACTCCATAAAATTTATATTTTGTCATCTGGTTTGATTGGTGGAATTCTGTTATTGAGAAGGATTCTGAGATCATATTAGCCAGGAAAGAGTAATGCACTACACCCACTGAAGAACAATACATGTTCTTATCTACTCAGGCAGGCAATCAATTCTCTAGTGCATATATCAATACAGGCTGGGAGTCCACTATTAGCAGATCATGGGGATGAGGTCTTGATACCGGCTTTACCAACAATGATTACCACAGATGAATTCACTGCAGGTTAAAGAAATAAGCAAACAAACAAACAAGCAAACAAACATGGATAAAAAAGCCCAACAACTAATTAATTCTCTATCACTGTGAATTTATTTCCATAATATGATAATATAAAAGCTTCTCTCAAACTTGCAAGTGCAGATGGTGAATGATCCACTTTTAAATTGTAACATAAGAAAATGTATTATTTTAAAATATTCAATACTTTGAAATGTCTTTTAATATTAAGGAAGTGAACTCCAAACAGAAAGGTCCTGAACCTCTTCAAAACCAAACATTCAAGTAACATTTTTCAACTTGTCACTTTTATGGACTTCAGTGTTGAAGAAAGCATCAGAAGTCATGGGAGGAGCTCAATTATGTTTCTGCTTGACCAGAAACACAGAAGGTTCTCAAATACTTTGATGAGACATCCAACTAAGAGATAACCTAGACAGCACCTAGTACCTCATAATCATTCTGCCAGTCTAGATTTGGAGACATATCCACGTTTCCAATTACCTAAAATTTTTACAGTACGACTGATGATTTTAGATGGTACAAACATAGTTTTTATCTAGTTAACACTTAAGAAGCAATTATTCTGTGTGGGATGAGATACTTAGGACTCTAAGGCAATGAAGTAACGTAGAGAAACACAGGTTTGGTGTGCCAGGAAAGAGGAGTTAAGCAGCTGGGAACACAAGAAGCTGTGAAGATGATGCAAGCATGGGATGATGAGGGATGGGGCCCAAGTTTGGCACTGGAGACCCCAAGGCTCTGAGCAACTGTTCTGTCACCAACCATCAGTGACAGAAATATTGACCAAGAACTGTCCTGAATGTGTTTCAGGAGTAACAAAGAGAAAGAAATAGTATGCAACATACATAAAAGGCACTGTATATAGTAAAGCCATATGTAATGCAGAGTTTCAGCCCAAGGTATAAAAGCAAAATAGCAAACATTTAAACACAGTCCCAAAGGGGAATTCAAGTGAGGAAGAAGAAACTACCAACCCAACTCCCTGTTCCTCCCCGGGAAGGACCTGTGATGCTGGTCACTCACTGCACCCACACGCACACACCAGGCTGCAGCCACTGACCCTTGGACCCAAAGGAGCAGCGGAAGGGTGAGCATAGCACCAGGAAAATGGGAAGGTTCTAGGAAATGCACACAACTATTTAACAATATTATTATTATTATTATTTCCATTTAGTAGTACACTCCCTTCCTTCCTTCCTTCGTTCCTTCCTTCCTTCCTTCCTTCCTCCCTCCCTCCCTCCCCCTCTTTCTCTCTCTGTGTCCCTCTTTTTCCCTCTGCTTCCTTTCTCTCCTCTATCTGTAAGAACTGAACTAACACACTAATAACAAACATTTGATCAGACTGCCAGGATTTTATTTGTGCTCACAATAAATCCTTGGCTTTACCTGTCCTTTTTGCTCATAGCAAGAATTTGCGGTTACAAACGTCCCACAACGTTGCAGGCTCCGGACTACAGTTATAGCAAGCCTGAGATGTCTGGGGGCCTGTGAAGGCACACAATTCCTTGGTGCCCGGGAAAGCACCAGCATTTTTGTGACTGAGGTACCAGTAACGTTGAGGAGCCCCTAGGCCAGGAGCAGCGATGGAGCGTGAACAGCTGGGAGGCTGTGGGGAATACAGGTCTGGCTGGAGGTGCTGACATCCCACCCCGGGCAATTTCTGACCCGAAGTACAAAGGAGGGGAGAGCATGTGTCACATTTTCCCTGAGCCCTCAGCCTCACCCTTATTGATGGGAAGGTCAGGCAGGTTCAGTAACAGCCATTCATTCACAGACATGGCCAGCCTGTCTACATGGGAAAACTTTAAAACTGATTTAGTCAAACCAGTGGAAACCACCATCTCAGAATTACTTTCCATTTCAGCAGAGGTTTGCTTTGGCTTATTTTTCCTTTAGATTGGACGATGCTAAAAAGAAGACGGGTCACCAGGCCACAGTCTACTTTACTGTGTACCACAGACAATTCTCTCTCAACCCTTTCTGTGTTTCTGATCAGTACAGGATTTTGCTGTGCTTATAAAAGAGATGATGGAGGAATGTCGGCTCTGTTTTCCCCCATAGCCTCCTTTACTCATTTTCCAAAGCTTAGTAGCCTGCTGGGGAGAAATGCAACTTATTTGTTGCTTCCTAAGAGTTTATAAAGCTCTCTGATTTGGCCTTCACCTCTCATATCATAACCACTTGAGTGCAGCACAAAGACTGTATTAATAGCCCTCTTGGTGAACTTCTGTCTGGTGCGGGACTTCAGGATCTCCAAATTACTGCCCCGGAGTTTAGAGCCCACCTTCATAGCAGGAAAGGCAAACAGCAGCCCTGCGAGCATACAGAGGAGGTTTCTGCACTCACATGAACACAAACACAAGGATTTCGTAAGTGTAGGTGTTTGCTCAGCACAGTGATGCTGGGTGGGCCAGGGTGGGAGGAGAGCTGTTCAGATCTCACAGCGGGTTAATACCAGAAACCAGAATTAAAGCAAAGCAGTAACAGAAGTGTTTTATTTTCATCTTCTGGGAGATTTCTTGTGCATAACTGTAAACTGACATAGTTATTACACAGCACACCACATCCTAATACATATTAGAACTACATGCTGGGGGTTGAAAATTAGTAAAAAAAAAAATCCACCCAAGAATGTCAGAAATAAACAATTTCAAGTCATAAAATATGAATTAGTTCAGAGGCTTAGTCTGAGAATAAATTTTCATAGGAAAGATTATTTTTCCTGATTTATAAGGGATATACAGGAAACCTGCATCTTGCCATTGGAGAAATGAAGTTTTCTTACGGCTTTACATTGTTTTGTCACCACTTTCATAATACTTGTTTATGTTTTAAGGGGGGAAAATGTACAGCGAGGTGGAACGGTTATTGACCAGATTGATCATGGGAACAAATCTGCCGGTGGTAACCTTGTTTAATGATATGTTGCTGGGCTCAGCACCTTGCTGAGGCTGTGATTCTTCACCGGCTGGGCCCGCATGATGGATCACGGTAGGAGGCTGATGGTGCAATCACTCACTGGCAGCCACTGACACCTGCACCAGCCTGACACCCGTCCCCTCTGGATGTATCAGCCAGCCTGCTCAGCCTACTGGGAGACACGACTGTTCCACCAAACGGTGAACAAAAGTTCTTTATCTACCTTGCAACTTCCCCTGTAGGACACTGCCTTCTCTTTTTCTTTCCTTTTTATTCCAGCTCCATCTGCAATTCTGTCACTTCTTTGCATCCGCCTCTGGATTAGGAGCATTCTACTCCATGGCTGATTTAGGGAAAAAAAAATGAGGCAGCCACTAAATCTAGAAGAGAAAGAAAAAAATCAGGGGGACAGGGAGGGAAGGATTGCATGGCAAAAGTATGAAAGCAGTATTTTTTCACTGAAAATCTCTTACCTATTCGTGAATATTTTATTAGGAAGAAAATTGCTATCTCTGAGTATGGTGGAACTCACATTCTTTGTGCATCATTGTTTTAAAGAGAAAACTCTTAGTCCTGCTTATACTGGATATTGAATATAATAGATTCCCAGTAAAAATTAAGAGCAGGAAAATGAGCAACTACTCTTTTGCAGACAGCTCCTTTCCTCTCTTTTCCTCAAGACAAATTTGAAAGCTAATTGATGCAACACTATTTCAGATTCAATACTTTAATATTACAAATACATGCCCATGTCAGCCTCCTCCAAAAGCAGTTACGTATGGATATACATACACATGGGCACTATCTGCACTGTACGCCAGCCAAGACCCACTCTTGGCTCATTGTTTAGGATTTTTAATAATTCGCCACTTTTATAATACAAATCGCATGCAATGATATACAACCACTTAAAGGGAAACTTTTTAAAATATATCTAGCCTGTGAAATAATGATTTCAATTGATTTTGTCTTCTAGTCCCCTTTCTTGCAGGGTTGATGAAGTTTTTTTGGGAAAAAAAAACTTTATTAGTATGACAGGCCATTATAATGATAAAAAAAGTAATTATCTAGCCAAGGAGGCTTTAGCACATAGTTTCCCAATCTCTAATTTTGTGTAAAGACCTCTTCATTAGTTCACAGCACAAATCTGTGCAGCGTCTTAGAAAAAGAATGGGAACACCACTTCAGCTACCATGTTTCTTAATTGCGCATAGACCAGTCCTACAAATTGCACACATCTGTCTTTGCAAGTCACTGTAAATTCAAATATATATTGTCTTGTGCTAGCAGGGCCTGCACAGCCATTATAGGGGCCAGATGGAGCAGCACAGCAGTGCAGAACCCAGGCTGCTCACCAGAACAATGTGGATGGTCACCCCCATTTCCGATCCCCTTCCTCCCCTTTTTTGTTTTAGGTAAAAGACCTACACCACAGATTTGCTCAGTTTCCTTTTGTTCTGTAACTCAAGAAGTGGTTCAGCTGTGCCCTGAATCCTTGTGAAACTACAGTCTCTCTCTGCCATGCAGGCTCTCCCAGCCACCCCTGCTCTACAAGTGCCCTGCATGAGTTAAAAGTTAGAGGGTTGCTTTCTGGGGCTCTGAATAAAACATCCTCTCTGAGCCTTGTAGTCATTAAACTGTGCTTTGATAACACTTGAACTACCCTAACTTTTTTCCCCAAATCAAAATTCCATATAGTGTAGGGGTAGGGTATGTGGGAGGCAAGGCTGTATCTTCACGTGGATCTCAAACAGCTCTCAAGTGAGCATTGGTCAGCTCTCTCTGAGCTAGTAACTGTAAAAAACCAGAAAATCAGAACCAGTCATCATAGTTCTCTTTAAAATATGACCTCTCCAAACAGTTCCATTCTTGGCCTTTAAGAAGTCGTTAGAAAATAAAAAATAATAAATTTCTCCCCCTAGTAAACATAGTTGCTGTTGTAATTGCACACATAGGCCCCCACAAGCACACATCCACAGAAGCATAGCTGGGCACCATTTAATTGATAACCACGCTCCCAATTCCTTACTCTCCTTTCGGGACAGCAATCGCCGTATGCAGCTGCTAAGACAATGAAAATGCTTTTCCAGCTGCAGCATCTGGCTCTTTGGCAGACTCATTTAGTAGTTGTGTTGGCAGCTTGGAATTTGCCTCTGGGTCTATCATATGTTTATAAAGGCAATGGACTGTCAACCTACGCTCCTGTGTGTGCCCGCGTGTCTGTTTGTCTGTGTTTCTTGTCTCTGTTTACAGCTGCTTTTTGCCCGTGTTTGTTCACAGAAAATAAGCATTAAACACAGAGAAAAGCACAAAATTACCCCCTTATCTTTTACCTATGCCTACAACTCTAGTTCTTTGACTCTTGCCATCCTCCTTTCAATACACATCCGTTTCATTTGCATCAAAGATAACTCGTTAGACAAATTCTCTGTGTTTTACAAGGAAAACTGCACCTTTATATGTGTGCATATACAAATCATTTCTTTGTGACTAAGACCCTTAATGCAGTGATATCATAATAAATGGAAGGGGACATTTTTCATGTTACTATAACAAATGAGGTGTTAAAGGAATATCCTGATACGTGAGCATTTTATAACTACTGCTTGTTGCTTGGTGGCAGCTGTAAAGCAGGGCTCACTGAATTAGCTATGATGTACTACTCCAGGGTGATGTTAATTATTCTACAGTGGTAAGCATTTTTTAAGTAGCTGCTTCACATTTTCACATGTTTAGGTATAACACACTTGCAAAGGCCGGGTTTTAAACCACAGTTAAATATCCCACATGAAGTAAGTGTTTAAGGGGAATGTATTCTAAAATGCTGCAAGACAGGTGAGGTCCAGGGGAAGAACTGAAGTTTGGGATGATCTTGCTATCTCGACTTCATATTTAAAAAAATAAATAGCAAAATTTATTTGTGCAAGCACATGTTATACACAAATCATGTCTGCACACCAATATATACACTAATATATGGACAAGTAGGCCGATACTTTTCTTTCCCATTGAAAAGACCTCAGATGTAAAGTAAAAAATACTCCTTTCTTGGCTAAAATTCTCATGACATAAAAGCGATCTTTCCAAAATTGCAAGGGTGTTAAAGTGGGTACACATGTGCTTGTGTTGCAGTCAATAAAACTACCTGAAAATTATTTAAATGCACAAACTGTAGCACAGGAGAGACTAAAATGGGTGCTGATGCATTTAACCTTCTTGTTTGTCATCAGTATTGCAAAAAAGAAAAACAAAAACCCCAAAACCCAACCACACAGAAAAATATACAAGGATTACTTTTAAAGCAATTTGTAGTAGAAAATATTTTTCACAATTTCCTTTTTTGAGGTAGAATACACGGCCTCGTTTCTTTCCTATTTCAAGGCAGTTTTTCCCAGAGAAATTAAATGGGGGATGGGGTGGGTTTACAGCATGATAAATTGGGATTCATCAATTAGTATCTGAGAGTGGCACCTTCCAGCAAATAATCACTAAAAATGTGGATGTGAACTCAAAAATCACATTTCAAAAGTGTAATTTCATATTATTTCAATTTGTTAATACTTTAAATGAAAACAAAGCTCTGTTTTCCCCCTCAGAATCACTTGCAATAATATTTATATGCTCATTTTGATTAAGTTTGTAAACATCCATAGAAATCTTCGGGGATCATGCAGAAATCCCAATGAAAGAAATTTTACATTTTAAAACTTGAGACCTTTTATGCAAATTATTTTGCCTTTGGCCATTTCAGGAAGAAATGAAGGAACTGGAGGATATTACAGTTTTACATAACACTGGTGAGATTGTTGTCATCTTTGATCGCACATCAATTAGTCGAGATCTTGAATGATCATAGGCGAAGAAACCTAAACTCTTCTCCCCAGCTGAACAAAAATGTGTCAAAGATTCTAACTGCATAAATTATTACATTCTATCCTACAGCAATAATAGCCCCTTTAGGCAGACTTTCTGGTCACCTGTATCCTGGGAATAGAATTTTATTATGTTTTGGTTTTGCATATACCAATCTACTTTATGTATATTTTATTCTGTTCTCCTGACCAGTAACACTGACACCAGATTAATCTTAAAAGGGCAGCGCTGCACTGAGAGTGTGGGCCTTCTGTCAGCTCCTTCTGATGGATAAATGAGTTGAAAGATAAGGAAAAGTCTTTGAGTACACTGTCCACCAAAGAAGTTCTCAAACAAAGCAAAGAAACAAACTTTGTGATAACCTGACAGTCATTCCATTATTGTGATATTACTCATGTAAGCAGGATCTGTCCTTCCTTCCTCTGCCTCCTGCTTTTGGAGCAGTAAAACCAAAAGCTACATTTAACTTTTTGGGAATACGACCTTTGCTCTGTGGGCACAGAAATGAAATTTCTGACCAGTGCTGAAGTGGCAATCCCAGCAAAGTTTTTCCTGTTCCCTACAGGTAGTATGGAAGGGAGCCAGAGCGACAGGGCCCCATCTGAGCCGTGCCCAGCTCCCCGGTCTGCACAAACCCACTCTATCAATCACGGCAGGATAATGCATAGTGGCTGCGCCTGTGACAAGGAATGATGGAGTGCTGAGCACAGGCCCGGCTTCGCCTGTCGCTTTGTGCATTTGTATTTCTCCAGGGCCACTTTGAGAATTTGCAGAACTTGGAAGGGGGTGGTGGGGTGTGCGGGCAGAGGGAAATTGTCGCGCGCTTTAAAAAATATCTTAATTCGCTTTGACTATCAAACAGCAATGCAAGATGCAGACCCGGAAAGGAACTGCAGGACAGTGTGATCCCAAATTCCATCAAGGCAAAGTAACTATACAAAATGCAATTTGATTAAGGGGCAGCCAATTTAATCTGGGTACTGCACGCAAAACCTGCAAGTTTTTGCTGTCCATTTCTCTTCCGTTATACTCAAGAATTTGCATCAGAATTTTAGTTTATCATAACAGGAAGACAGAGAAAGGGCCAGCTCTGAGTACACTCAGCATTCGTAGAGCCATAAAACATTGAGAATGAAAAGACAAGTCATTGTATAACTTTCTCCAAAGGTATCCTTTACAATGATAATTTTATAGGAGGCACCTCCTCATAATTATTTTTGATCAAAAAAGCTTTAAGTAAATGCACTTAAAAGATGATTAAACTAATTCTCCACTTTAAAAATTCACATATGCAAGAAATGTTGTTTTGTCTAAAGGAAATGCACTCTGCAAAGGATGCACTGTTTTTGATTTTATAAAAAATATGCAGCATTTATTAATACATGCTGGTCATATAAACCAAGGGTTTTTAAAAATCAAATAGAATATACACTAGAGATATCTATTATAAAGCTGTGGGAAAGTGCTAATTAGCACAGTTAAAAACAAATTAAACAGGAGACATCATAAAGACACCCATGCAAATTTCAAGTGAGAATCATGTCAGCCTCCAAAATAATAGGAACGTTTTAATCCCTCTGAAAACAGACAGACAAAGATGAAATCCATTTTCCTTTTGTGACAGTTCATTTTTTTAAGTCTCAATATTGTTACACGTACAGGATGAAAAACTGTATTAAGAAGGGGGTACTGGAGAATACAATCTTTTATTCTCCTAATATGCTTTTGACAGCCAAGATAAAATGCTCAAACAAATCCTTCTCAGAATAAGTTTTTGGAAGGGAAAAATACGTTTTGCTTCTTAGGAGCTCTGCGGTTTTAGGAGCCGGCTACATGAGCAGCGATGTCCTTTTCTTCAGCTGGGCTTTCTCACGGCCAGACTGAGCCACGGTCACCTCGTGAGCTGCTTTTTGTGGGGTTTTAAAGCCCTGTCAGTGGCGGGCCGGCGTTTTAATTTCGGTGGCGGCCGGAGCACGGTGCGAGGAGCTGCTCTTACCGAAGGACGAAACTTGGGGCGAGAAGCCGGTGGGGTGAACCGCGCCAGACCCTCGCTGCCGGCTTTGCTGGGGGATGCCCGGCTGGCACAGCTGTTTTCAGCTGAATCCTGAAAGTAAACAGGGGAAACCAGGCAGATCGGAGCGCTCAGGGTTTGGGGAGAGCTGGCTGCTCCCCCTCCCTCCCTCCGCCCGGCCCGGCCCCCGCCGGGACTGTCCTTCCCCACGGGGTGCGCAGGGATGCGGCAGCATCCCGCTGCCTGCCACCGCTGCCGCCCTGGATGGCACGGGAGACGGGATGACGATGCCAGGCAGGTCCGACCAGACCCGGGAGCGTCCTCTCGCTACGGCCCCTCCCCATGCCGTGAAAAACATCACTGAGCTTCGGGAAAAGCAGCGCCGCTCCCCCACCGCCCGCGCCGCCTCCCCCGCGGGGAGGCTGTAAAGGGAACAGCAGCCCTCGCTGCTAGTTAGAGCCCCCCACCTAAACTTGGGGGGAGGGAGGAGAGCGCGAACAAAAAGAATCTGGGCTTCCCAAGTAGCCCTTCTTAGAGGGGAGGGAGAGAGAGCAAGAGAGAGAGGCAAACATCTGGGGATTGGACCATATGCTAAAGCTTTGTCTTGTCCTTCAAAGTTAGGCTGCCCTTGAAGTGATTTGTCAGGCGGCCTAACTGTGACAGGGAGAATATGGAGCGGTGGAGAGAGGGATGGAGGTGGTGGGGGGAGGCAGGGCCCAGAGGCAGGGGAGAGGGGAGAGAGGGAACGAGGTACGGACAGAGAAACAAAAAAGAAAGAGGAATGGGGAGGCAGCAAGTAGCAGGAAAGAAAGAACAAAATAGCTTCTCTCTCCATCAAATGATGATTTTCATGTGAAGGAAACAGGAGGGTGGAAAGAGAGGAGAAAAAGGGGGGAAACAGCAGAGGAGGAAGGAGGGGAGAGACAAAGACTGGAAGGGGAAAGCAGGAGAGGTGAGGGTGAAGCAGGAGAGCAAAGCTAATGTGGGAAGGGAAGGACTGAGAAGCAGTGGCTGCTGATGCTCTTTCTGCTGCCACCTCTTTTTTCCCTCTTCCCTTTTACCCGCCAAGTGCTGAACTGATTAGAGTGTAATTAAGGCCATAAAACCCTCGGCTTATCCACCTGTTTATTCACTAAAGTCGCAGGCTCATCAGGCAAATTAGCTGCTTCCAGGCTGCACGTTGGGCCTAGAGCTGGCCTGATTAATGAAGTTTATTGGGAGCTGTTAAAAGCATTAACTGAAGGAAATCTCGGCAATTCGTCATATTTAAGGGATGGAAATTAAATCTCCCCATGCAAATGAGGGGAGACTCTGAAGCAGCTTCTTTTAGAGGTGACGGGGGTGGGGACACACGAGGGCCTCTGCCCAGGCACAGCCCCCTGGCAGGGGGTCTGCACCCATAACAAGTTTGCCTGGTCTCAGCAGGAGGGACTTAACAAAAAAGGGGTGACAGATTTTAAGGACCAAGAGCTCTTGGTCCTTGGAGCCTCAAATGCTAGAACCAGGCCCCGAATGAGGCAATATAATCCTTTTGATCTCATGCTGAGGGCATCTCTCTAGGTGCCCAGGGCATTGCTGGTGTAGCTCATTCACACAGGGGTTTGTAAGGCAGCTTCCATGCCAGGTGGTTGTGTCCCCCTTGGTCAGACAAGCCATCTCCAGTTTATTTCTACTTTAAACATTTTGCACTCTTAGCTGTTAGTCACGTTATGCGGCTTCAACACAAGTACGAAAGTCCATATAAAATTTGAAATGCAAAATGGTTTTTTAAGCATCATTCATGACAAACCTTAAAGCTGCAGCAGTAGATGCTCCAGCTGACAAACACCTAAGAGATATATTAAAGCGAGATGGTCTAAGCAGCAGGGAATCCTATCAAGAGCTGAATAGTCACCAGTTTTAAAAGTGTTTTCTTCTGGCATGTCAATCTGATTTTATTTCTGACACAAATGGCATTTATCATACCTGAAGCTTCATGAG
Organism: Dryoscopus gambensis; assembly: GCA_013389985.1. NCBI lineage: Eukaryota > Metazoa > Chordata > Aves > Passeriformes > Malaconotidae > Dryoscopus > Dryoscopus gambensis. Next base: position 146,255 of record WEIT01007403.1, read on the forward strand.
CCACAGCATTTTTGTATTAACAATTTATAATAAAAGAGAAATTACAAAGGGTCACAACAAGGAGTGAATGTCCTGAGGAAGGGATAATGAGAAGAAGGGAAGGTCAAAGAAAACATCTTGGCCTTGCTATTTTTATTGAGTGTTCAGCTCACAATGGTATTAGGTTTACAATTTATTTATTTTGAATATTTTCATATGAATAGAAGAAATCACTGTCTGTCATCTCTTATAAAAGATATTTGTACCCAAATACCGAGTTGTGAACATGATTGGGAGGGAGAAGGGAGAGAATTCATATTTGATGTAATTCTTATTCTATATGCTTCTCTGTCTAATTATTACAAAGCTAATTATTTGTTACAATTATTGGATTAACACTTTGCTAATCAGTTTTCTTCTCCTTTGTAGAGCAGCACCAGAGCAGTGAAATGCAAGGTGAGAATGTTGTCTGGATTTTCAGCAGAGAATTAGAGTGCCATTTTCCTTATGTGCAGATTAGTTCAGCTGCTTTGTGATTTACAACCAGTACAGCATATTCTGTATCACATCCTACTACGTAGCATCTTTGTTCCTACAGTGATAATTTTCTAACGTTTTTGGATGTGGAGACTATTTGCCAGTGGCAAAGTGTCCCTCTCCCCCTACCATCTCCCACCAGGAACGTTTCACTCGTCAAACCACCCTGTGGGGCAGGTGGAACCACCCGTCTCCTCCAAAAACAGGCACAGAAACATGGTCTGGTACCAGGGCAGAGCCCTGCACACACACACGGAGTTTTGAATGCACTTCAGGCACAAAATAATGCATTTTTTAAAGACACACAGTGCACTTAAAACACACAACTCAGCTGTTATGAACAGCGAAGAACTGAATCAGCTGCTACTAAACATACAAACCAAACCAACCCAAAAGTTCCTGGCAACATGTGCAGCTGTATTTTTTTATAAAACCAGTCAATAGAGAATGCTTCTAATGCTGCATGCAGCACAACACAGAAGGTCTCCTATTGATATTTCTGGGGAAAAGAAAGAAAAGTGTTTCAATGAAAAAGCACTGTGTTGTTATTAACTGCAAGTTAACAAAGCATTTCCTGGAGAATTAAATGACAGCAGTATTTTCTAGTTATGTGTTTAATTACAGAAATACAAAGGATAATTTTAATCAATTCATTTGTGGCTACATATCTTTTTCTTTTTCTTTTTTTTTTTTTTTGCCTACTTTAAGAGCATTTGCTATAAATCTATATCAGCACAAAGTCATTTTAATATAGGCCAATAAAATGCTTAAATTCCAGGAAAAATAAACACTTCGGGCTTCTCATTGAATGAAGAAGAGATCTGTCCAAGACAGTGTTTTTTCCAAATTAGCAGATTTCTTTAGAAGATTACTTAAATGAAATTCAATGACTTGTGGAACATACTATCAAAACACTTATTTTTCTTGATTACCAGTTCCCTCAATACATTGATTTGCCCCATTATGTGGGGTCTTTTAGTTCTGCCACTAATGAGACGTGCTACTTGCAACTTTTTCTCTCTGCTTCAGAAATAGAATAAGCTATTTAAAGAGAAATATTTAGGAGAATTGTCAAAAACTTGTAACAACACTAAAACCAGGTGGTTTAGTTATAGACCATATTTTTGGAAGAAATATCTGATATTATGGTGAAATATCTAGTTATAAAAGATTTTATGTGAGGAATGATAAAGCATTGCAGTGGTTAAGCACTCTCAGCCACAGCAATTGTGATTATTTATGTTGTGGGCTCATCTTCATGAGTGATTCTAACTTTGACAGAGATACTGTCCTCCTCACTGAAGCTTCAGTTGCAAGATTTGCTTCTGGAGGCCCAGTCAGGAACAAGAAACAAAGTCAGTAATTTAAACCTGCTCTTCATATATGTGTACAGAACTCCAGTAATTAAAGTAAAAGGACACTGAACTGCAGAACTCAGGTTGCGTAAACAGGCAAAAATCAGTATGTGTTCAAAACCACGAAACCATCAGTCGATTTTTCCTTTTACATCAATATTAACAGTATATCAACTATTGGAACAGTGGCATGCCAAACTCAAGATAATCTTCAAGAAAACACTGAATTATTTGCAATTTTTCTTTCACTTGCCTGATTCAACAGTAGTGGAAACAAGGCAAATTTTATCACAGCAGAAAACTACATTATGGCACATTCAGAGCTAAATTTAGCCCTCCGAGATCAAGAATGATCTTACAGTCAGGGCCAAATTATTCTCTTTAACTGTGCTGTGCAAAAGATGTCCTAAATGATGAAGACCCTGCTCTGTCCTTGAATAAGCACAGAAGACACAGAGACCTCGGTGGGAGGAGTGTGAGCTGCCGTTCTGGCCAGAACAGAGTCCTAAGTGACCTCCTGCTTTTGCATGTGGTCTACTACTTAGGCACATCAAGGTTGGAAAGGATACTATTTAACTGTAACCTCCTAATTATTTTTTGTCTCCTGATAGTTTACTAAACTATCAATGATGCAGTTTTTTGTGGCTTAATTTATTCTTTCACACTGTCTCCGTCCGTATCAGTCATATATATTTGAATATTTCCTCTTATTAACATTTTACAGCATGTTTTTTTCGGCTGTGGGTAGAACCACAATGTTAATGAATGACAATTATCTTTCTTACTTATCTGAGAACTTTAATGAAGCTTCATTAAAATTGACATGATATTACCAGAAGAGTCATACAAAATCCTTTTTTATTTATAATTTTTTTTCCCTGTTGAATAGAAATCTTAGCTTAGTGTAGTTTTCTGGGTAACAATTAGTGCATTCACCAGGAATCCTTTCCTGAATAGCTTCACAAAACTGGGACCTACAGGGGCATACAGTACTGTGTCCTTTAGAGGGTTCTACTGTACCTTAGCACTTAGTTAATCCCCTCGTCAAACACACTCAAGAAAATGAAAGCTGCATGTCACATTGTCAGTGTGAGGAATTGGCTAAAGGCTTCGCATTCAATTCTGGGTCTCAGAGAAGACAATACATACTGGGGGAAAGCAGCCTGAACTGTTTTGTCTGGAGCCACTGTAAATATACACCCGCTCTCATTTGTAGCATCGTCACCAGCAGTCCAAAATTGCAGCCTGGTGTGTTATAAAAGCTTAGCATCGAGGGGCACTGCATCTGACATGCTGACTGACCATAGGAGCTGTACCTTAAAACTCCTTTTCAAAGGCAGATTTTTAAAGTGCTTTAAAAAATGCTCTTTGAACCAAGGCAGAGTAACAAAAAAGATAGGAGCACATTGTTCATGCAGTTGCAGGTTAAACTTCCACCAAGCCTCCCAAAAGCTAGCTCATGTTTGAAATGTGTTTCTAGATTAATATTTTGAGAATAAGAATCAAGTCATTGTCATTTTATTTTGACACACAGAATGATCTATCCTGTTTCAATACCACTTATTTCCAGGAGAGAATGAAGCCCCTTTTTTCAAGTAAATCTAAATTGCAACAGCAAGTGTTGTACTGTCATTTTAATGACAGCAGTAGACTTTAAGTATGGAATGAATCAATTATTGCAAGCACAGCCACTGTGTAAATCACTGATGGCAAACCAACCTCAGGATTATAAAATGAATCTTTGACAAGTATTCAAGGTTTCAGCATATTCTCAATAATGAGGATTAAGTACCTACTATCTGTGAAAGAAAAGTTTTATTCACTTACTAAAGGATATGTGAGTAATCATTAAGAGAGGTCAGATTAACTGAGGTAGTTTTTAAAAAAGGGCATCCAGTACAACATCTGCTGGAAAATCAATGATAAATATGTCAATTTTTTTAGAAAAAGGGGAAGATTAAGCGTAAGGCAGTGTAATGGAATGACTTAATGCTCTGTTTTTAAAGAATGGAGAGGAATTATAATGACATCATAAACTATCATTATGAAACTTTTTGACATTTTCATGTCAAGAAAAAGACTCTTCTTGAATCAAGAACAAATAGTGATTTCTGCTATCCATGGGCAATTCAGTCAAGTTCAAATAAATCCTGATTCTACACTGAGAGAGAATGATAAAAAAGCCTCTGAACTACTCTAGTATACACTACATATTCTTGTATTTAACATTTTCACACTAAGAGAGAAATTGAATTCAAAGTTATAATCGTAGTTAAGCTGTGAAAATGGAAATATTTTTTATTAGATTATGTGTCAATAATGCATACACTTTTTGAGAAGCCTTTATAGTAAATATTTCATATCACTTTGCTCTCTTTGACAGTACCCAAACAATACTGCTCTGCCTTTTTCTTTTTAATTCCCACAAAATAATGTAAAATTGAGAACCAGTGTTATCATAATTGTAGGCCAACATAATTTCGTGATAGAATAAAGCATTGTGTTCTGTCATAATTTGTATTTTAATTATTAATGAGACCCTTTGCTTTAACTGTCAGAATTTTTTATTAATGTCTTATGATATTTGCATACTCTTTGCTTTTATATAGGGAGAGGATATAGAGGGGAATATATATTTATTTATTTCCAATATATTTATATGGTTTCTCCCTGGAAGGTTTGCTTTTGAAAGCTTTAACAATTGACTTCATATTGATCAAGAGATGCTTTATATGCACTGGGATGAGGGAATAAAAAAAATCTACAATAATGCTACACTTTACAATTTGATATTCTCTCAAAATAATTGAAAGCAACTTCAAATTGAAACAAATCTCTGCCGCTTGTAACAAAGTAATGTGCCTGTTTATTTGTACTGCTGCATTTCCATTATGCTCTTTTAGCCAAAATTATATTTATTTTATTTGTGTTTGTGCTTGTGTATATTTCTTCTTGTTTATGGCACAATGTGCTGTCTCTTTGGCCCAATATGGATGATTCACAGCTCAGTATTTTCATTCTGCACTAAATGGTCAATTCATTACAAATTAACTTAATATTTCTAAATTTTATAAACCAAAGCACTCTTTGTTAAAATAATGCATTCTGCAATAGGAATAAGAACATTAATAACTCTAATAGCAAAACCATAATTGCATAATTTTACCATAACTGAATTTTAGAATTAATCAAATATAAGTAGGTACATTTGTAAAGTGTAAGATTTAGATAAAATATGTGTATATTAGAGAGAAAAACTATGAAACAGTTACAGCTCGAATTACAGAAAAAACTTGAGAATGAGCATTTCTCTTAAGAACATTTCTGCAAATAAGAGTGAATGTAATTATTTTGCTGTCTGTTTATCTAAGACGCTTAAGTTGTTAAATGCAAATGATTTTGAGCTATTGAATATGAACACTTTGCTGCTGCTCTCAACCAAGTGTTACAGTATCCCTTTTGTGCATTTCAGCGGTGCTTTTTCTAACTGCCCAGTTTTTATTATGATTTTGAAGTGAGAAATTCAAGTCACCTGCTTGTCAGAGGGGCCAGTAATTTACAAAGAGGCTGTTTCTTGACAACCTCCTACAATTAGTTTGCAAATGATCTTAACAAGTTACAGTACGCACTTAGAAATAAGCACGAATCGTGATGCTCAAAAGGCTTACAAGCCTTTTGCAGAAAACAAAACTGGAGTGATTCGGGAAAATACAAGTGCATAAAACGTTTTTTCCCATTGTGCAGTCAAAGGGCTGAGGTTTTGCAGTAAAAGTCTGGCATCTGGTGGTCCTGGGAAGCAATGGCATCCCACTCCAGAAGGAAACTAGGTGGTCACAGCCTGAATTAGCTCATCAGCTTGTAATAAAATAATTATTTCCAGCATATACTTGCGTGAAGACTCCCGATTCTGAAGGACCCCTCAGTATTCACTGCCACTGGCTGGGTTTTGTTTTCACCCCAGAATGTCTGTATTTCTTCCCAAAGGGGGAAATAACTGCATGTATCCAGAATTACGATGAGCTTTGAAATGCCAAGTAAAGCCCCGTGCAACCCTCAGCAGAACACAGGGGAGGAGACTTACTGCCATTGCCCACCTGTACTTCTTGGAGGACTGAAAAATAATTAGGGGGCCAGTACCCAAGTGTGCCATTCCAGGAATGGGGAATTTCTTCTGTTCTCTGATGAATCACAACAACATGTTGCTGCGCAACCAAATTTATGATAAACCATT
>WEIT01007408.1:140-20629 GCA_013389985.1 Dryoscopus gambensis
TACAGTTTGCAGCCATCATTTGCAACCTATAGTATTAAAATTCTAGTCAAAGGTTTCAGTGACAATTATTTTAATGAGAAATGGAAGTGACAGAACTGGAAAGCCTCTACTGACAATATTCTTAAATGAAGGAAAAAAATTGGAAATTTACCTGATTTCATGTCTATGTCTCTTGGGGATATTTTGTGTGGTTTTTTTCTGTATGCTCTCATAACTGAATCTTGAGTTACATATGTATTTTTTATTCAGCTGTATTTTTATGCATTAAACCTGACCTGTATTCATTCACATTACTCCAGTGTCTCCTGGGTCTATAATCTTAAGTCTAGATATGTGCCCATAGTAGTACTGAATATACTATACTTGTTTTCCAGACAGCCTAGTATCTAACATGAAATGTTCGTGCCAGAAAAACTCTCTGCTTGATTTCTTTCAGTGTGACATGCTTTCAGGGCTTGGAACCATTTTGCACAGTTGAATGATACTCTAACTAAAAATTTCTTCAGGTTCTGTAGATAATGGATTACAAGAGTGTGCCTTAGGTATATTATCCATTTCCATAAGACACAAGACTTGCAGGCATAAGCTGACTTGATTGCTAAAGCACAGTCCTTCTAAGATTATTCTATTAAAACTATATTAAAACTTGCAGTAGTTACAGCCCACACAATATGCACATAGACATAGACAAACTAATGTTTCCCTATCAGTCAAAGTAAAGGTGTAATTCACATAGTAAGAGATATTTAGAAACAGCTAGGTTTTGGCTAGTGAGAAACATTTGCAATAATTATGGGTAAAAATTAAAAACTCTGCAGTTTTAAGTTATGTGGAGCAAAAGTCTTGTTCAATTGTAAGGGAAAGGCACATAATTTTCTACACAAATGCTTGCCTACCTGCTCAGTCTCCTTATACATACCCATAAATACCTAGTTATGGTACTGTTTTTGATGGCTGGAGAACACCCTTCTTAGGAGCAGCTGCCTACATGCCAGCAGCCTACTAAGATGTGTGCATACACATTATTAGGTCCCCTAATGTAAATCAAATGTTTCTGGGCTAGAAAGAGTGAGGAAAGGAAGGATGGTCTGATGCCGGTGACAGTCACTTCCCAGGAGAGCCCACAGTAATGACAATAATAGTTTGCAAGTGCAAGGCCCTGAGAACAAGAAAAAAATGTTGCCTTAGTGGATGTGGAAAGTAAAGTGCCATAGCAGCCTGTGTGTAAGGCTGCAAGTGAAAGGCAGATTCCTGAGGTATAAATGAAGGCCTCTCAGCAATATAAAAATCTAATCACACTTTGCACACTGTGCAACATTCTTGCACAGAATTATTAAATATTTATTAAATTGATTCTACTTGTTGTATGGACCCTCTTTTTTTTCCTGATATTTTCAATTTCTATCAAATATCAAAGTTTCTCCCAAGGAGAATTAATGGGATCAGAGCTGAACTCCTGCTTTCAGGATTTACTAGTCAAAGAGAAATCATTTATATAAACATGCTCCACTGTTTCTTTATTTGACATTCTAATACAGTCTTCACAGGAACAAATATTGTATCAAATATTGTATTCTTGAAGCATTCAATATTTCATTATGATTTTTTAATATGATACTTTCCACAAGACTGTTCTTTTTTATGAAGACTGATATCAGCTTAGTGCATTAGTTTATGTGAAAGATCATTTCCTTTAACAAGTTTGAAGTCAATATTAGGGTAAAGTATTGGATTATTTATTATATTTTCTTGTGTTTCTATCTAATTTAAGAATTTTTGATATTTCATATGAGAACTTTACCATGGTATACCTGTCAGTGTTTAAAAGATGATCTAATATTTCACAAAATCTTTTTTCAATTGTTTATTTCAATTCTCAGCTTGCTTTTTGTTATGTTGTAGTCTTCCTCAAGGAATTAATCAAAATTTTGCATAATGAAAGAGATAAGATATATATTTTATATAAACTGAAAAATAAACCAAATATATAAAAATTTAAAATTTTCCTTTTCTAAATGCTGTGGAAATAAATTATTTAATCCATACAAATTTCCTGACCAATTCTTCATAGGCTTTTGAAAACCTAATAATGTTGAGATGTGAACAGACTTGTCCTGAAAATAGAATAGGAATTACCTAGCCTATATTAGGTATTACAAAATTCTGATTTTAATGAGTAGGGACAGAATTAGCCTATTTTTAAAATTAAATGAAGAGACTGAATTTTGGACTGAGTATCATTTCCTACTTCCCAGTACATTTGTTTTCATTCCTTGAATATGTAGCATACAGATGCAGTTATATATTCTTGCATAAGTTACAATGTGGTAGAATTTAAGCATCTCTCTGGAGTTTTTTTAAACATACAGATCTGCTTTCAAAACATAAACTTTGCAATAACTTTTTCCTCATTTTTTTTTGGACAAATGTTTAAGGTGGCATAACTTTTGCCTTCTACCAGAAGTGTGGTATTTGCTTCAAACTTCTCCTGGAAGACCTTAAGCATTTAAAGAAAAATCATATTGAGTGGCAAATATAGAAGATGGGTTAGAAGTAAGATACTCCATCCAACTGAAAGCTTGTTTGTATGCTGTATTGCACTTTCTTTATTTTTAAAAACATTTTACTTTCAATTGGTTTTTATCAATACAAAAATCTCAGTTAATGTAGAAACTGGGTTACACATAACAAGCTCTGCTAATGTTAATGCAGCTGTTTATAAGCCATTATGGCAATTGAGTTCCTTTCTAGGGTGAAATAATTTTGTGAAGGTCAGATGGAGAATACATTTTGGGGGGTGTGGTTAAAGCAGTATCAGTAAAGCTTACCTGATTTTGAAACAAATCTCCAAACGTCACTAGTTTTGAGTCTGAGAAGCTTTCCCTCCCAACACTGAAGAGGCCATTCTGTAGATAATAGACTATATATCAATCTCTTTTTCTCAATAAAATGGTTAATTTCATCCTTACCAGTATTTTCCAGAATTGCTAAACAATATTCTCACCACAAAGCAAAGTGTCTGGAAATTCCACACTAGCTTATTGTTGTTAGTGTTTTTATTAAAATGTGCTCAATCAGCAAATGACAGCTATAAAAGTCTAAGATAGGCAAAAAAAACAAACATTATTAATCTTGGTTATTTTTTCCTTTATAGCGATCGATTGCACTTATCTAATTTATAATAAAGGTGATTTAATATGCAGGAAATTTAGGTTGTCTTAAGAGTATCTCTGTACTCATCTGATTCCATTAAATAAAAATTACTCTTCTGGTAGAATACTAAATACATACAAGGCAAAAAACCCCCAGAAAATAGCAAATTAAAGAAAAATGGTTGTGCTGGTAAAGCACTAAACATACACAAGAGACAAAATAGGAAATAGCAAATAGTTCCCTCTTAGTCCCTTGTAACCACCAGGCAAAATTTCAGAGTGTATAACTACAGTATTGTGAAACTTGTATTGAAGCAACATTTTGTTCTTCATCTGAAGTCTAATGACACGAGGTTTTAAATTATCATTGTGCTTTAATGCACTACATTTTGTCTTCCACTTTATAACACACTGCTGTAAAGCCCCAACCCTCCACAGTTAAATTTTCTGTCACTTAAGATCATTTTGGAAGCTATTAGAGACTATGCAGAGATGCAGTCTTTTTGCATATTCCTTCCAAACTTTCATCCACAAATAGTTTTTCTACAGCTGCAAATGGTCCACTGACATTTTTGTACATATCCTTGACTGATGTTTTACACTATAAAATCATCTATTTTTGTGAAGAATGATTTAGAATTTCTCTACACGGTGTATTTTTTCTACATAAACTAAATTTTTTTTACATCTATGAACTTCTGTGTATTTTTATTTAGAAAATAGCCCTTTGAAGGCCTATGACTCTTAATAATTTAAAAGAAATCAGGTCAATAATTCTTGCTTAGTTTTAGCTGATTTGTCAATAGTTGTAATTTGTTATTTTATACACACACAGGGAAATACACTTTCTTAGGATCTCTTTTACCCTATTTTAAACCAAGTAGCTAAAATTATGTTAGATATATTTTTTCCTAGTTGAATAATACTTACAGTCAAATATGTCATATAATATTGCAGCCACAATAAATGTCTCTAAAATATAGAGCTAATTTAAAAGCTCAGCATAAAATTTTTATTTTTGTGGTTTTCCATCACTGATGAATTAATAAGTGATAGCAACACATAATAATTCATAACAATGTCTTCTGTGAATTTCAGATCATCTTGGTTTGTCCTCGGCTCTTCCTGAAAAGTCTATTTAAATTTGTAATTCTAAAGAATTTAAGATTTTTTTCTTTTTTTTTAAAAATCACATTTGAACTGTAAAAGTTGTGACAAATTTTGAACTACATGATGCAATAAACTAGAAATCCAAGATGAATCATTCTTTCAGATCTTGTGTAAATCAGCAGTACCAGGTAGATTGTAAGTTTGCAGAGGCTTGGCTTTATTAGTGACTGTTAGCTGCTTTTGTAAACAGCTGACATATTGCTACGGTAGGAAAAGCTTTTTTGGAATGAGAGAGTCAACAGTATTGACAGGACAGTTTCCATTACAAAGTGTTGTTTATGGCACAGCATTTCTAAATCTGATACATGCTTCCATTTTAGTAGGCCCAGTTTTCACTCCTGCATTCAAACGTCTTGGTTATGTCATATGGGTGAATAAAGAAGGGCCTTCAGGCATGGTGACAAACTGCAGGCTTCTGAAAATAAACATACTGTGAATGAATGTGTGGTTCACAAGGTCTATACTACAAATTCTAGCTATATGTTCTTACAAAAAAAAAGAATTCAGACATATCTGTGGCTGACATAGTTACGACAGAAAAGACTTGAAGATTAAATGCAGATACATCAAGAAATTCATGATTTCTGGTGAAGATTGTGCAATTTAGGGAGAAAGTAAAGATGCAGCAGGAGCCCTTCTGATGGCACTTACGACATTCCTTGGAGGGTCTCTGTGACATAGCTTTGCCCGAATAGCAACAGCAGCAGACTTTTCTAATGTAAGCATCTCTGAAGCAAACTGAATAATTGCCTTTGAACATGGACACAGAATCTCTATCTGTTCTCATCCAAAGAGAAAAAGAAAAAAGCAAACCCAAAACATACCAAATATTCAGCAAAATCCTAAAAATCCTAAAAAATTAAGATGCTCATTACCAGTCCATGAACAGGGATGTCTTTTCAATATTGTCAATCAGAAACCACAATATATGAAAATACTTCCATAAGCAATACAACCAACAAAAAATGATGAAAAAATCACAGAAAAATTTGACATAACTGACGAGCAAACAGAATTAAGTATATTTCTGTCTCCAGAAGGAATGCTTAAGGGTGGATATCAACAGCAGCAAAGTAACTTTCTCCAGCCTCTCTTGAGGGATACCGCTGTCTTGGATAACAAGAAATATGGTCTTCAAATACACTTTTGGAAGTATGAATGTGCAGTATGCTGTGCTAAAAATCTTGTTTAAAAGCAAAGATTTAATACCCTTATATGTAAATCAAAACTTACTATAATTGAAGTCTTACCAGTCTAATCCAAAAATCATTAATAATGCACATCTAATTATTACAGAAAAAGAAGGAATATGCACATGCAGAAACAAGCTTCAGTACTACTGAAACTACCAGTGTAGTAGTTAAAACTATTATATGTTGCAGTGGCTGAACCAGCAGCTGTGGTGGCTGGAGGACCAAAGAACCCAGGTACACAGGGGGCCCACTGGTGGGCCAACTCCGAAGTTTAAGATCCCCCCTTAACTCAGTGAGAAAAGCTTCTCCCATCAGGCTCCGTGGTTCTTTGTAGATTTGGTCTGTCTGGTTGGCCAGCTGCCATACGCCCCTTGTGTCCCTTAAAGGGTTGTAATCCAGCCCCCACTCTGCCCCCTCCTTCTCCCCACTGGTTGTTGTTGTGTTACCCCGCCTCCCTTCTGTACCCCTTTATAAGTGTGTCACGGTCGGCAGGCTGGCCTCTTCGTCCCTGGGGTCCTTCATTGTGGTTTGGTGATAAATCCTTAGGAACTCCATACGGGGGCTGCCTCTTAACTCTTTGCCTTTAATTACTCCTGAGCTAGGCAGCTCAGTGTGAGCTGCGTTTCCATCGCACGGGTGAGAGAGCTGGCTTGCCAGTGTGCCAAGAAGCACTGCTGGGGGTTCCTTCGCCAAGGAACACCTCTGGAACAAAGCAACAGCTTCTCCATCAACACCCACACAGCAATAATTATACAAGGACTTAATTTCTATTTACTTTGCTCTTATTCTCATGCTTCTCCTGCATTTCTGGATCCTAAAGTTTGTGGCTTCATTCTGGTGTTATGATGATTATTCAGCACCTGAAGATCTGAGGTTGTGAGGAGTATGATGTACATGTTGATGGCTTCTTCCTCACTATATGGTCCACCTGGGGTCATTTCTATGTCTGATGAGATGCTTTTATACTTTTTAAATTTTGTTCTGCCACTCCAACTTATATACAATTTAGGTTGTCACAAACATTGTTCTTAGAGAAGGATAATGCCTTTCCAACAGGAGTCTGTTAATTTTTCATGCAAATAATCAAAAAAGAAATTACTCCTTTTCGGTTTCCAGACCTGCTGTATTCCATCACTGTTCATCCCCACCAGGAAGTAGCCCATCACTGGGGCTCTGAGCAACCTGTTCTAGAGGAGGGTGTCCCTGCCTATGGCGGGGGAGTTGGAACCAGATAACCTTGAAGGTCCATTCCAACTCAAGCCATTCTGTGAAAAGTTGCTGCTACAGCTAAACTAAATAAAATAAATATATGGACAGGTCAAAAAATATCAGACAGAACAAGCTTTCCCTTAAACCTTTTCCTTAGGCCTTGCCAACTCAGTACAAAGCTAATGTGTTAGCTAGCAATGACAATACTGTATTACAGAGCTACTCAGCGACAGGTATTGCTCTGTGTGCTAGGGAAAGAGAGGGCCAAACCAACAATAAAGCAAAATACATCTGAAATGCAGAGCACCTTTTGTGAAGCAAAGGGGAATCTATACATGCCTGTATCACACCGCAAATATTTGATGAAAATGTAAAGGTATCCCAACAATTTTTACAAATACATTATTCAACATCAGGGGTCTCAGCAAAATGCTAATTTCTGTGAGAACATTTAGCATGGACTGAATAGGAAAATGGGACTTTTAGTGATTAGTAAACACCAGCTATGTAGGGGTGATATGTGTTAACTGAGCAATAAAAAGAGTTGTTGTAGATGGGAAACACAGGGTATCATGCCATTTCCATTTCTACAGTGGAGTCATGTCTTTTGGAGCTCTGTCATTAACACAACAGATAAAATGTTGTATTTTTCTGGCCCCATTAAAAACCAAGTGACCAAAAAACTAATCCTTGCAGATTATGTGAAACTCTCTCCCCCCTGGGCGCCCCCAACTCGTCAGGCCAGCCCAGTCTTGGGGGGCTGCAGAGGGGAGATGTTTCAGAAACCAGGCGAGAGATTCACAGAGGCTCAGTTTCCTTATGTTTATTCTCAGGGATGAAGGAGGAAAAAGAGGAAGAACAATGGCGGAGCCGGGTTTTGTCGGGTGTTCGGTAGGTGTGGGTTCTTGGCCCTGGGCCAATGGGATACAGAAAGGAAGGAAGGGTCAGGCTAACATAGTTACAGCTTGTGGGGGTCTCTTGGGAGGATCATACCATTCCCCGGGGAAATGTAACAATTATGTATTTTTGAGACTTTAAAAGGACTACACTTGAAAACTTCCTTGTCTTATACAAGCAAGTCTTCCTAAAATTTTTCACATTTCTCCTGTTTTCTACTTCCTTTCACAAAATAATGCCTATGTCAACTGTTCAGAACATGACTTGGAACACTAGACAGGCTATTATAAACTATGTAGAGTGTCAATGACGTATGAAGTATCAGAATGTACTTTCTTTCAAAGACAAATTAAATTAAATGCACTGCAGTTCATCTATGCCTATCAGACTCCTGATTTTCATATTTATTTTTTTTAATGTGTTCTGAACTTTTACTGAAAATGATCTTCAGGTATTTGTTGCTGGACTTTAACTTCAACATTCAAAATTATGTCAGGAAACACGTTTTAATATATATTTCTTAATTCAGTAGTCCTGCATATATTCTTAAATACTATTGTGATTTTTAGTGATACCCATCTAAAACTATTTCTGGCTCCTATGAAACAAAAAGAAATAAAAACTTTGTTAAAAAAGTAATATCCTATCCTTTAATAAAGGCTCCACCTTTCAGCACACTCAGAGATCTGGAACAATTTGCTTTGTCTATATGTTTAAGTGCCCTGAGAGCTATTTACGAAAGAATAGATTAGGACTGAGGAGGAGACACTCTGATCTTTAGTAGCTAGTTGTTTTTGCAGAGGGTACCTCTCCTGAAAATGTGGCAACCAGAAACTGAAAAACAACTGATTTGAAACAAAGATGTGAATCATAATGTTCAAGGTTAATGCAGCTGCCCTTTGCTCTATTTCTATAGAAATGGTCTCACTCTGATTCCCTTCCTTGCTTTACGGACACCAAGATATGAATTAGTCAGGGGACTTGATACACGTGTGCTCGTGCCCAGAGCTGCCTATCTTCACTTTCTGCAGTTCAGTGGCATTTAATTTTAATTGCTCCCCAAGCTTAGGCCAATTCTGGATGGCAAAAGCAGGGCAAGAATCATTCATTGCTCCTTTGAAGTCTGAAAAGCCTGTATTCAGATTGCCTCAGGCTCTCATTCTTACATTTATGTGAAAATGTAAGCTGCTGAACACTGCTGTTGAACATCTACAACACTGAATTAACAGGAAATGTCTTGTAAAGTGCAGCTTGATTTTTTTTTCCTGTGGATTTTGTGTCAGATATCTTAATAAAAATAATTGAAAAGATGTCCTAAAAATTCTGGAAAATCCATGCTAATGAGTTTAGATAGGTGTAGTTTTCAGATCATATTGCATAATCCCTTCATTAAACTTCTTTGGGAGGATTATTACATCTGTGTATAGCTCCAAGTGCATACTACAAGTAAATCACAAGTGTCATTTCTCAATATGCAAAAGTTTCTCACAAAGCAAAAGCAATAAATGTTGCCTTGATGATAGTTTTGCAAAAAGATGGGAGAAATAATTTTTGTCCTGTCCCTTCATCCCTCTCTTTCCTCTCCAACAGCAAAATTCAGGCCTCATGGAGGAAATTACTTCGAGCTCTGAGAAAATTGAAAGAGTGAGTTGCTACAGGAGATAAGCTGAAGTTGATGATGGTGCAGAGAATAGCATATTCCCTTGTGGGTGTTTCTTCACAGGGAGTTCTTTGCAATAGGAAAAAAAAAGGAGCAGGCATCTATACCAAAAGGTATGTTCTCTTGGAAGAAGAAAGGAATACATTCAAATATATTTTTCTGTATGCATTGGCACTAAATTAAAAGGGGAGGAAAGAGTAAGTCTAGAAGTGGCGCAATACTAGGCTAAATCTTCAGAGAAATTAATATAATTATGTACATTAAAGAAAAAATTACATTCTCAAATGAAATGTGTGATTTTTCTTCACATGTAATTGTATCTGTGCTGAGCTGACAAGACAAAAGTACAAATAAAAGAAAAGGGTTGGGTAGAGACAGAAGAAAATTATTTGTAGACATTTGTGGGCCTTAAAGATTGTTTACCAGAGTTATTGCAGAATCTTTGGGGGGGAAAAAAAGACAAAAACAACAACCCGAGAAACCCTGCAAAACCAACAACCAAAAAACTCAAAACCCAACCTGAACAACCATGGCATAAAAACACTAGGTTCCTGGAAACCATGTTCTAATACAACACACTTACCCGGTTCTAATTCCGCATTTCTTCAGACAAAAAACTTTCACAAAATTTCTGTTCAGGTTTTCCCCTCACACTGTGACTAAAAGGAGAAAGTCTCCTTATCACAAGTGCCTTGTGTTTGGGAGGGTACTCATCCGCTCTTTTGAAGTTTGTCTCCCTAGTAGTTTTCCCAGCATGACACTCTCCAAAAGAGGCCTTTTAAAATGATAGCTGCAGCTGCAAATTGCCCCTTAAAATTAGATAAATACAAGCAATACAGCAACTGCAATGTCTTATCCTGGGTTTCTATTGTTTACTCCTGAAAACCAGCATTTCTCTGAATCTTCAAAATAAAAATAACAAGTACTTTCAGGGGCTTTCACAAACAGAGTAGAAAAATTCTATGTTAATTGAACTGCTTGATTACATTCTTATCTTCAGCATTATTCCTGTCTTATAGTTATAATGCTTAGCAACAACAGACGGTATTGCTTTTAAAATAGCTTCATTTTGCTATTAAGTTATATATGTTCTGGTAGTTATAAGTTCAAAACCTGAATGTTTTGCTGATTTTGAGCCAGTTTTTATTCTATTTTAATGATTTAAAAAATAATTTAGCAATTTATTTTAAAAATCCCCTCAGTATTATCTAACTTAAAAATTGATTAGCAACACAAATCTACAGAGTTTTCTAAGAGCTAAAATTCCATCAATCCTTTCTGCTTTATGTGTGGCCTATTCCAGAATATAGGAGGCTCCCTAATTCTTTTGCTAAGAGCTACATGGCATCTGAAGTGCCCATTCTATAGAAGTATTTAACTATTTATGTTTTAGCATATGTTGAAACATATCCTTAAGCAGACAGTCGCCAAACTCCTAAAATAACATGAAATTTCACAATGAAATACAAATTTGTATTAAACAATATAAAACTCAGATTATGAATAGCTGTAAGCTGCAAAAGTTTATATTTGAAATTACAACCCAGTTACTGTATTTTTGGATGCCTGCAGATGGAAGCAATAAGCCCCTGAAAATATACCGCGTTCTTCAAAAAACATATTTTTTCAAGAAAAACCTTGCTCATCATTATCTGAGAGACACAAGTTCAGTACTTACACATAACAATTTTAGAAGTCATGTGAATAAATGATCCAATGTAGAAGTAAGGGATAATTAGATAGGGTTTTGTAGGAGGAAGTTATTCTGGTTTGGGGTTTGAGATTAGTGTTTCTTTTCTCATTTAAATAATAACCTAATTATTACTTATTTGTTTCTCAAGCTGGCTTAAAACTATTTCCAAGTCTTAGGAAATGTCAAAGTGTTTCTTAAGGTTTATTGTACTACTGAAGACACTTTTGGGGTTTCTGATTTTGGGTTATTGTTTCAGTGGGAATAGAATCATGTCTGCTCTTTTATAAGAAAAGAAAATTACCAAGTATTTAGAATTCTGTGTTAAAATTGGGAGAGTTCTATTAGTAGGTGGCTTTCCAGTGACATATTTTTAATTTCTTCCTCATTTTTCCCTTTGAATTTATTGTGGAGTTTAACACTGTTCAAGGAAAGGAGCATTTGCTTTCCTTATATCCCTGCTCTCCTATTTTATTTAAAAAAAAGAAAAGAAAAAAATACTTGTGACTATATTATATTATGTTATGTGTTTAATTGTTTGCCACCTGCTGGGGCTTCACTTCAAATTATGCTGAGACTTGGTCATTAGTCCATACCATTATTTCACGCATGAGAATTATCATTTTTAATTCGGCAGAAGTGAACTAGCACCCCAGCATGTGTCCACAACATCCACCTCAAAAGAGCAGTAAAATGAGTCAGCTAAGTTGATTAAGACAATAAAGCTATCAGGATAGCTTTGGGGCTAACAAAAATGCTTACTTAATCCCATTTAGTGTTTATAATTGTTTGTGGTTTTTTCCATTTTTTTTATAATGTCACTAATGTGGACTACTAATTCAAACAGTAAATTAAAATGTCCATAAAGTAGTAATGCATCCTATAAATTTACGAAATCACTCGTTAGAATTCTAATTATGGATATATTTCAGTGTAGAATGTAATATATGGAACGGCATTTATTGAGGTAAAGTCAACATTTTATCTATGTAGAAAGCTTTCCCAAGTATTCCAGGGATGAAAGTCTAATTAAGTTACCCACAAAATGCAAACAACTTTGTCAGAGACTCTTTGTTTTCCAGTGATAGCCTCCATGGAATATTAAAACCTAGAAATATTCTGTTTAAAGTATAAAATAATGGCTCACTGGAAATTGATTTTTTTTTCTTTTTGCACTCTGTAACCTTGTGACAGTGAAATGGAAATTTAAAGGATTAAAATTTCTTATGGAACTGCTAAGATCTTATTCTTTTTCTCTATAACCACTATGGACTATATTATAGATCTATTATGTTTTTGTCACCAATCCTCAGTTTCTCATGTATGTAATAAAGTCTGAGAGTCATTTAAAGTAATTTGACCGATTTTACGTACTGGTAAAGATCATGAATAGTACATTTTCTTCTGGAAAACATTATGGAAATAGAATATTAAGAAGCTTCAGGAGAAGAAATTCTAAAACTTGAATAGACAAACAGTTAAAAAATAAAATGTTTGGCATGTAATGCTACTGTTTTAAAGTGTACAGATTTCTTTCCCTTCTTCTCAGTGAAGATGGGGCACAAATAGCAACAATTAGGTTTAGGATGACGTGGTCTATTTGTCCCCTTTAATTCTTTCTTTCCTTCAATGGTCATATTTTCTGACCTTGTCCTGAGCCTTTCTTCCATTTTGCTATGATCCATTTTAGACAGATGTCAAATTCAGGACGTAATACTCACCAAGGCTTTATAAATATTATTACTGAAAAACCCTTGTGCAGAACTTCTATTATTAAATCACAAATGAGAACCTCCTTTTTACATCACTTTTTACTTTACTTTTTACTGACATTATGCTGAACTGGTGTGCTATGGTGACCTTGGCTGGCTGCCAGGTGCCCAGCAAACCACTCTGTCACTCCCCCTCCATCAACACAACAGGAAGAGCTTAACAAAAAACTTACAGGTAAAGTTAAAAACAGCAAGATCTTTCAATTACCATCATAGAAAAAACAGATTCTACTTGGGGAAATTAATTTAATTTATTGCCAATTAAACAAAGCACTACCCCACCAGCCCTGAACAGCGCAAGGGAATGGGGAATTGTTGCAGTGCAATTCTGCAACCTTCTGGAGACAGCTGATCCATAGAAGAAATCAGGAAAGGCTCATTTTTGTAGACATTTCAGCAGATCTTTATTACCAGCCGCATGGTCGGGAGCCAGCACACAGACTGCCCAAGTCACGGGACAACCCAGAGTTCCCCTCCCGAGGGGACACAAAATCACCAACCAGAACACAGATCTGGGGTGCATGTGACCAGGGGCAGGGGCAGGGAGATCCTGAGCCATGTCCTTCCACCCCAGGACCCCCTCTCCCCAGGGGAATCGGGTGGGGGAAACCCATCAGGGAATGAAAGTAACAGTTCAGTTGCTGCTGCTCCATTCTCCTCACACTTTTTCTCTATTCCATTATGGGGTCCTCCCACAGGAGATAGTACTCCACAGAATCCTGCAGTGTGGGTCCTTCCCATGGGCTGCAGTTCTTCAAGAACTGCTCCAGCATGTGTCCCTTACACCGGGTGCGTTCTGTCAGGAGAAGACAGCTCCAGTGTGGGTCCCCTATGGCATCACACATTCTGTCAGAAAACCTACTCTGTTATGGTTTCCTTTCTCCCTAGGGTCACAGATCCTGACAGGAACCAGCTCTACCAAGGAGTTTCCACAGGGGCACAGCTTCTTTTGGGGCACATACACCTACTCTGGCACTGGATCCTCTACAGCTGGCAGAGTGGATATCTGCTCTACCATGGATCTCCATTGACTGCATGGGGCCAACTTGCTTCACCATGGTCTTCTTCACAGGGTGGAGCATTCCTGATTGGCTCAGCTTTGACCAGTGTCAAGTCCATCTGGGAGTTGACTGAAACTAGTTCTGTGGGACCTGGGGACAGCTTTTGGTGTCTTCCCACAAAAGGGGACCCCTGCAGTCCCCTTGACTACTGAAACCTTGCCATGTAAATCTAATACAGCTGGCACTTGATTATTAATTCATTAACCTTCCTGCCTTTTTTAAAACACAGTTTTGATATAGCACCATCAATTCTACACTTCATATATCTATAATTTAGCCTTTCATAAATACAATATCTTACTGTTTGTCATAGAATTCTGCATTGCTAGATGTGGAATATCTGTCCAATTTAACAAGAGGGTGACAATGTTTAACTTATTCTCTAAAGTTTTGGCAACTCCTTACAGCACTTTCAAACTTACAAATTTCTATATGTTTATATATATAATTTTATAACTGGAAAGGCTACATACGTACTTATAGTCTGTCTACATCACCATATTGTAACATACAGGACTTGTGAAAAATCTTTTGGAAGAAAACATCTTATTTTGCAGGAGAAACTTTGAATGAGTAGAGTACTTTTTCAACCATGATAAACAGAGATAGTGGTTTTATATACAAACGTATTTCCCTGTATTACAAGGGAGTAAGGAAATCTTTCAAGTCTATTTATACAAAATCTGCAGTTCTCCCTTGTTTTCCAAGATATTATTATTAAATTCTAAAATGAAACTGATTTCCTGCTTTTGATAAATCTGAGTAGTATATTCTTATTATATAGCTGGATATGTGAATGCACAGAGACACATATCTCTTATTAAATGTGTTACCCACCTAGTGGATGCAGGGATGGCAGTGGATGTAGTTTTTCTGAATTTTAGTAAGGCTTTTGATACTGTCCTTCACAGCATCCATCTAGACAAGCTGTCCAGCTGTGGGATGAGCAGGTTCCTGGTGCACTGGGCAGAGTTGAAGGGCAGAGCTCAAAGGGTTTTAGGGATAGGGCTACATGTATCTAGTGACCAGTCACCAGTGATGTTCCTCATGGTTCAGTTCTAGGGCCAGTTCTGTTTGATATATTCATCACTGATCTGGATGCAAGAGTTGAACGCACCTGTAGCAAGTTTCCTGGTCATACCAAACTGGGAGGGGTTGCTGACTTACCTCACAGAGGGATCTAGACTGCCTAGAGCACTGGGCAATGATTAATGTGATGAAATTTGGCAAGTGCAAGTGCTGTATTCTGCAACTAGGACAGACTAAGACTAGGCAGAAGTACAAATTGGAAGAGGACTACTTGGAAAGCATCCCTGCAGAAAGGGATCTGGGGCTGCTGGTCAGCAGCAGCGTGGTGTGAGCCACCAGTGTCCCCTGGCAGCCCAGAAAGCAAACCCATCCTGGGGTGCATCAAGCGCAGCATCACCAGCCAGTCAGAAATGATTGTCCCACTGCATTCAGCATTGGTGCAGCCTCATCACGTCCACTTAGAGTGGACTCTGAATTTAAACTATTGACCATGTCATTTTTTTAAATAACTTTGATAGTGAGTTAGCTATGTCTAGAGTATTCCAGTATTCTAGTTCTAATTAAACCCAGGAAAAGCTATTCTGATTTTAGTGCGTGGCCTTAAAATTGCAGTTTTTGCAAAGTACAAAATAAATATCTTCTAACAAAATAAGCGGCACAGTTCCAGGGGCATATACATGCATACAAAGGTATATGAGTACATAGAAATTATACCAATGATGTGTATATATCCACCTAGCACTTAATTTGCTGCAAAGTTTTCTCCGACAAATTGTTAGACATTTCACAACTACCAGTTTAAACATGCAATCCCACAACTTCAGTTTGTTTTCTCAGAATAGGAATTAGCATTATAAATCCAGTCAGTCCTGTTCCTTGGAAACTATTCATATGCAAATCTCTCTTCAGTTTTTAACTCCATTAGGAAAAGCCCTGGTCTCCCTTTCACTGGACCACAGACCAGTCCCTCCAAGTTTAAAATTATGACAAAGTTTTTTGAATATTAAAACTGTAAATCTTAGTGCATAATTGAATGGAATACCAAATTTAAATTAGATTGTTGCTATGCATGCAGTTTAGGAAAGAGTAGCGATGGGAAAAGGGAGGAGAGACATATCAAGGACTTAATGTATTACAAAATTCTAAGATTGTGGCTGGGCCGAATAGAAAGGAGAAAGGAATAAAAATACCACCCTCAAGACTGACAAAGACTATAAATTAAGATCATATAATGGGATCAATGTTAAAGGGGAATTTAAGTACTGAAGCATTTATTTGTGAAAAAAAAAATCAAGTCATAAATACAGACTAAAATTCGATGCCATATGATGCTGAAGAAGGGGGAGCTTAATTTCAGAACTGGAAAATTGAAATGAGGAGTTCACAGAATCATAGTTGATTTAAAATGTGACAAATAAACAACTAAGAAGAAAGCTAAGAAGCAGGACCTCTGTGGGCCATGAGTTAATGAAGATCTACAACTCTATTATTGTAGGACAAGGGCCTGTTGACCATAAAACAACAACAGTGTAACATTCAGAAATATATAAAATGGACTACATTCCTAGTGTCTCTTATTGATTAAAGAGAATTCATATTTGGGTTACAGGTAAGATAACTTTGCAATTAAAATTGAAAGCACAGATTCACTGTAATTAGCAGAAAAGTACATCGTGTATAGAAAACCAGTTAAAGTAATGTAAAGGGAAAAGATCACCACAATTCTTTGAACCTGGATTTCTGCAAGCTGTTTGTTTCTAATAGAGTGAGCAATGTGTGCTAGAAGAGATTCCGTCACAATAAAAGAAGTAAATTACTAACCCAAATTACGCTTGTGACCAGCTTGTGTCTAGAATGCCCACCACGACAGTAGTACGAATTGGAGAGACGTATTGTTTAGAGAATTATAGTACACAGTGCAGAAAGAGATGCTTCAGTCAGTTGTAATCAGGAAGTTGCACAGTCAGTCAAAAGTTATGAACTAGCAGCTGTGCCTCTGTAAGTAAAGAGTTCAGATACAGAGAGATATGTTCAGATACAGAAATCTGTAAGAGATCATCAAGCAAGTTCTTGGAGTCTGTTGAAGCCAACATTTGGATGCAGAAGTTGAAGATAAATCTAAACCTTTTTGTCTTTGTTTCTGATCAACAAGGGCAAAATGACTGAGTACATGAAATGAAAAGGTAAATTGGGTAAGAAAAGATCACTGTGAATGTTGAAATTTATTTTTTAATACAGAAAAATGTGCATATTAAAATCCATAGATCCAAATAAGCAGATTCCAGGTCTGATTGTTTCCTCAAAGGAAACAATACTGAGTTCACACAATGGACAGTTTCATAAAAGAATATTGCAGCTAATGTAAGCACACACTAATGGAAGGAAAATATAGGTATTACAGAGATACCCGCTTGGAAAAATCAGGACTTCAGTGATGAACTGAAACAAAACAGGTAAAAATCCCACAAAACTAAAGAAATAGAGAATTTATCAAATTACTAATTTGGATATAAATTTAAAAAGTAAACTTAAGAGTAACAAAACAAAAAAATATATAATTTGAGAATAAACTAGGAAGAAATATAGATGGTTAAAGGAATTAATAACAATAATAATAATAATAATAATAATTAGTAACAGTAGTAGTAGCAGTATTTACTTTATTACTGTCTAGGGACAAAAATATGTAAATATTTTACATTCTCGTTCTTACCTCACTCTGGTTTGCCAAAGTCTATGTTCCCCACTCTAGCCACAATTTTTCCCTTGATGGTTAGTTTTTGGGTAGATTGACAATAAAAATAAAACTGAATATTATTTTGGAAGAACTTAAGTATAAAGTATATGAGAATCATAAATGACTTTTCACTTTAGTGTCCTCAAATCCAGAGGTCCAGCAAATATTAAAAAATTGTAAGTGCTTAGGAGAGAAAAAGTTGAGAAAGAAGTCTTGCAAGGTTTAATGGACATAAATGATATAATTATTTTTTGATAATTATTTAAGAGGGATTGCTGAGCACACTTCATGTTACTTTCTTATAAATAAAGCTTAGAAATACAGTCTGAATAGGTCATTTTCATTGACTAGAGGAACATCATGGTAAGAATGGCAAAAAGCAAGACCACTACCAATCACAATTCCTTTGCTATCTGAAAATTTGCAACTTCAGTGAAAATAATGTGAGGAATGATCTTGCAGAAAAACATTTCTGAATCTTTTAAACCTGGGAAGATTGCAGTCAATCAGAGTAAATTATGTCATAATGTGGCAAAAGTTCAAACTCATAATCAGTGTAGCTGAATGTGTAAACAGGAGTTTGCCGTGTAAAATATTTGGAGTAATCCACGTGCTATATTTGAGACTGAGATTTTGTGTCAGTTCTGGGCATCATATTTGAAGTATCTGAACCGGAGTGTCTGAACCAGAAAGATCTCAGAGAATAGCAAAAAGAAAGAATGATGTCTGGAAATCATAACCTGCAAGAAAATATTAAAGCATTTTGTTGAATTAGACAATTGAAGGATGAGAACAGACATGATAAAATATGTCAAATTTGTCAAGTCATAGTATAGGAAGCAAAGCCTAAATTAAGCAGCACAGAAAATCTTTCAGTCTATAAAAGTAATTAAATTGTTAAATTAACTACCTTTGAATGTGCCTAAAACAAGGTTAGACAAAAACTTGTAAAAAACTTTTAAATGTAAATGACACTGAAATATAAATAATAAAACTCTTTAGACAATTTCTAGGGCTCTGTTTTCTGTAAATGTTGTAAATGCATCATTTGAGATCTAGGAAAAGAAATGGAAGGTTAGCTCATGAAATGTTGCCCCAGGTTTTGTAATTCTTTGAGCAACAATACTAATTCAAACAACTTTGACAAACACATTTTTCTTTTTTAAAATTTCCACCCCCCTTCCCCAGATGAAACAAAGCAATCCTAACAGTCCTTAATAAATTAGTTACTGGAAGGTGAATCATCAAAAGGAAGTGATTTTGTTAGGCATAAGGTGTAGTATTTTTCCTCAAATTGTGCACCACAGAGAGTGTTGGTGTGTTTGTTGCTATTTAGCTGACTGCACACAGCTGACAAGTAGTTTCTTTGAAACATTTTAGGCTTTCTTCATCAGCCAAAAGATATCAAGCTTTCAATGTTTGTTCTGTAGCACTGATCATATGTTTAAAAAACTGCACAACTGACTAAGTTTGATAATATTATAGGACAAGCCATCATCAGTTACACAGAGACCGTGATCCAGCCAAGAAAAATACTCTAGAGAGTAAGAGGAAAGAGTGTGAACTTCTGAAAATTATCGGCTGAACACCTTTCCATTAAGATTTTGTGAGAAGACTCTTGATTTTCTGCATTTCTCTCCCAGTTTTCCGGGAAGCTAAAAAAAAGTAGGAAAAAAACCAACCCTAAGTCACAAAGAGGGGTTTAAACTCCATTTAATTTCAACTTCTGTGATTGGACTCAGAGGAAAGAAATTTGATTTATCCGCCCTGAATACAAGTAATTGTACATTGTCCTCTTTGGATATGGCGATAGACAAACGGCCTTAACAAAAATCTTCCAGGGAAAACTGTAAATGGTTAACCACTATTGACAAAGTTTCATAAAAGTCAAATGATAAATTTAGCAGAACATTAGCACAGCCCTCCAGACTAGGGAAGAACATAAAAAGGCTAATAAGCATATATTTTCTCTCTGCTTTTTCACATTTCAAAATAGTTTTCCCCTAAACACCACTTTGAAACTCATCTGTATAAATAAAAGTGCATCAAAGCATCAACTTAGTGAAAAATTATAGAAAGCTATTCTGGTAAGATGTGTAAACCTTCTCTTGAAAGAGAACTGATCTAACTGGCATTAAAAAAAAATCAGAAAATTACTTTATAAATGTAGTCTAAATCTAGAAGCTGCAGATATGTTCTATTTATTTTACTGATTAATTGCTTGAAGCTTTTACTGCTTGTTATTGACTACACTAATTTAGAAATGATGCCAACAAAAAAGAAACATTTAAAATGCAATAGCTGCAAAGAGAATGTCATATAACAGTTGGGTATCCACTATTAAGCAGTGCTTTAGAAGACAAAAATCAGAAAGGAAGAGAACAATACAGAAGAAAAAATAACAGTATTTTTCATAAGATATCATGCACATATATATAGATGTTACATTGATTATTATATTTAATAATATTTACATATATTTGTGTTGCTTGCAGATATCTCCGTATATTTTAAAATATTTTCTTGTCTATGTTTCTTCTCCAGATAAACCAATGTGGTTGTGTGTATTTGTGTGAGTGCACATGAGCAGGGGTAGGGTATATGGAGGTCTGTATGACTACAATTATATTGATTAATGTGTGTCTAGTGAATAATTACATCCAGAAACATACCTGATTACTTATTCGAAATTTATTGCCTCCCCAGAAATAAAGCATGTGCAGAATTTAAAGCTGAAATCAGTAGGTGAATTTACAGTACAGATGTAACACACATTTAAATAAAAACTGAAAAGAGAAAGTATTTTCATATCTGAGAAATGGATTCAGACTATGATACAGAAAGAAGCTTAAATCAGAAAGTAAAAGATATGAGAGGGATTGTTTGAAATGATATTGTCTTCCAAGACAGAGTTAGCTA
>WEIT01007412.1:0-12080 GCA_013389985.1 Dryoscopus gambensis
CCAGGCTGTGTGGCCAGGGAGGGGGTGCAGAGGGGTCCCTGCGGCTCAGGGGGCGGGGTGAGTGCCTCGGCGGGGTTCGACAGCACTGTGCCCCCCCTCAGGTGGACGAGACGGGGCTGGAGGTGCGGGACATCGAGCTGGTGATGGCCCAGGCCAACGTGTCACGGCCCAAGGCCGTGCGGGCGCTGCGGCACAACAACAACGACATCGTCAACGCCATCATGGTGAGTGGGGGGCTGGGACCCCAACGTTCCCAGCGGGAGCTGGGGGTGACCCCGGATTCGTGACTCTGCTCTCTCCCGCAGGAACTGACCATGTAGCGGCCGGGGGTGTCCTGGCCCCCTGTATAGATGCACAGAGCCCCCCCCAATCCTTCCTCCTCGCCCCCCATCCTCCTCCTGGCCCCCTGGACTGCTCAATAAAGGCCTCCTGCACCCCTTGGATCGCACCTCGCCTCCCAGGCCTGATTTTGGGAGGTTGGGGAGCCCCTTTTCCAGCAGCGGGGTGGGGGGGACAGCACCTGGGGGTGTCACTGGGATGGGGAGGTGGGAGGGCGGGTTTTGGGGGAGTGGCAGCACCACAGGGTGCTCCCAGCATCCCTGGGGGTCAGGGACACCCCTCCCCTCCAAGGAGACCGGGGATGGGAATGCAGCCCCCCAGCTCCAAGGGCTGGGAAGGGAGGGAGCTCCTGGTCCCCACATCCCAGGTGTCCCCTCCTGCTCTCCATTCCCTCGGCCTTGCAATGGGAAGGGCTGTGGGAGGGGACGCTGCCCCTGTGTCCCCCAGGTGAGTCCCCGGGGGTGCCACAGCTCCCGGGACACCTGAATTCCGGAGGGAGGAGGGGTTGGGAGACCCCTGGGGGAAGGGGGGGTCACCAGGAAGGATACGGGGGACCCCAGCGGGGTCACGGTGCGGGGGACGCCCCAGGGCGGGCGGTGGCGAGCGGGGCAGTGCTGGGGGCACAGGGGTTACGGGCACTGGGGGGATTTGGGGCCGAGGCCTCTGGAATGTGCTGGATGCCCAAACTGCTGAGTCAGTGTCTGGCTGGAGACGGGGGGAGGGGACACAGCACCGGCGTGTGGCTGTGGGGAAACTGGGGACTCCCCGGGCCCATCTGGGGACCCCACTGGGGGTGGGAGCCCCCAGGGGATGCAGATAAAGGGGGGCTCAGCTCTGGGGGTCCTGCCAAGCTCCTGCAGTGACCGCGGGGAATCCCAGCCTGGGGGAGCCGGAATGCTCAGGAACGTTCCAACGCCATGGATGAGAGGGTGAAAAAATTCACATTGTGGTGAAACTTCATTGTGGGGGCAGCTCTGGGGGACCCGCTGTGCAAACTGTAAACGGGGCGGGGAGCAGATCTGGCCCCTTGGGAATAGATCCCAACGCTCAGGACATCCCTCAGGAGCAGGTCTGTCCCTCTGGGAGGAGATCTGTCCCCAAAATCCAAATCCAGATCTGTCCCCCAAGTCCCAGCTGGAGCCCCGGGATCCGGAAGGAGCCTCTGGAGCTGGTAACGAGGCCGGGGCAGCGCAGACACCCTGCTGGAGCCCCAAATCCTGCAGGAGGGGTCCGGGATCCCTCCAAGGGCAGCTCCATGCTCCAGGATCTCCATGAGGGCACAGGTTGGTGTTCTTGGGTCCCTCCACGGGCAGCTCTGAGTCCCCCTGGGGCAGGTCCATGTTCCATGTCCCCTCCAGGGGCAGCTCCAGGGTCCCTCCAGGGGCAGCTCCATGTCCCAGGATCCCCCTGGGATCAGCTCCACGTTCCACGTCCCCAGGGGGGGCAGCCCCACGTTCCCCCCCCCAGGGTCCCCCCGAGTTCCGCGCGGGAGCGGCCGCCATCCCCGGGCTCCCTCAGGACGAGTCCCGGTCCAGGCTGCAGCCCAGGGCCTCGATGTCGCTGCTGATGTGGGAGATCATCCGGTCCCACTCGTCCTCCTCCGAGGGCACCGACTGCTCGTCCGAGCTGCCGGCCGCGCCGGTGCCGTTGGAGGCGGAGGCGGCGCCCAGGGAGCGCCGGTAGCGGCCGAAGCTGTCCGTGATGATCCCGCGGCCGTCCTTCACCCCGATGGTCTCCAGGAAGTTCTCGAAGTGCTGGCTGTCCTTCTCCGGGATGAAGGGACGCAGGCCTGCAGCCGGACACAGCGCGGGCGCGGCTCGGGGCGGCACGGAGAGCGCCGGGACGCGTATCCCCGGGGATTCCTCGCCTGGGTGCCGTTCCCGAGCCTTCCACGAGGGCCCAGGAGTCTCTCTGGGAGGGACGGGGACCTCCAGGGCCCCCCATTCGTGCAAACCTGAGAGCCGCAGCCACTGCTCACTGAGGCCAAAATCCGGCTGGAGTGGGATTTGCTGAGCTCCCAACGATCTAATTGCTCACCCGGCATCTTGCTCGGCTTTGCTGAGCTTATCCCAATAATTTGTCCCATCAATTTGTCCTGTCCCCTTGGCGTCCCCAAGGGCCAGCGGGCCCACGTAAGACACTACTCCTGTCCTGTGGGGATTTTAAGCTCCTGACTCCTTTTCCTTGGGTATCAGAGGCCAGAAGAGAGGCCCCAGGTGTGGCCAGACTCTGCTCCTGTCCTGGGAGCATTCTGCATTCCTGACCTGTTTCCCATGGATATAGAGGCCAGGTTGTTTCAATAGCCCTGGTCTGGAGCAGGTGCCCTGGCCTGGAGGTTTCCAGGTCTGAATTAGATTCCCTGGCTCTGGAGGAGGTTTCCAGGTTTGGGAGAGGTTCCCAGGTCTGGATTAGGTTGCCTGGTTCTGGAGGAGGCTCCCAGGCGCTTCACAGCCAGGCGGGAGCAGGGAACAGCTCCGAGGCGAGACTGAAGCTGTGGGATGAGCTGGGCTGGACGGACCAGCTGCCCTCAGGAATGAGGAATCTCCACAGGAGAGATGGACTGGGATGCTCCTCCTCTTGTGGTGGTACCCCAAAGCCTCCCTGTGCCCCCACCCACTCACCCCTCAGCTCCGGGTTCCCGGCTCCGGAGCCGCCCCAGCACTCACCCAGGAGCAGGAATTTCCTGCTGTCCCCGTAGAGCTGCTTGAGGTTGATGCAGAACTCGTGGATGGAGGCCCCGTTGCGGTACTCGTGCAGCAGCATGGCGAACTGCTGGATCTCCTGCGAGGACAGCTTCGTGCGGAGCTGCGGGGACACGGCCCTCATGGCACCCCGCGCCTGGGGAGGGGCGGCGGAAGGGCCGGGAACCCGACGGGGAAGCTGGGATGGGCTGTGGGGGCCGCTGGGACTGTGACTGGTGGAGTCTCGGGGCATGAGGGGAGTGGGAAAGGGAAAAGGGGGGGATGCTCCCGCGGGAGGAGACAGCCCAGAGGGGGCCCCAGAGCTGCTCCAGGGCTGGAGCCCCTCTGCTCTGGAGCCAGGCTGGGAATGTTCATGTGGAGAAGGGAAGGCTCCAGGGAGAGCTCAGAGCCCCTTGCAGGGCCTAAAGGGGCTCCAGGAGAAGGACTGGGGACAAGGCATGGAGGGACAGGACACAGGGAATGGTTTCTGACTGGAAAAGTGGTGATCTGGATGCGAAACTGGGAAGCAATTCTTGGCTGGGAGGGTGGCGAGGGACTGGAATGGATTTCCCACAGCAACTGTGGCCGCCCCATCCCTGGAAGTGCCCAAGGCCAGGCTGGGAGGGGTTTGGAGCAAGGTGGGATTGGATCACCCTCACAGCCCCTTCCCACCCGGACCACTCCAGGATCCCACGCCCTCCAAGCCCTGCAGGAGGACGAGCTGCTCCTCCAGCCCCACCCCTCGCTCCGGGGAGCCCAAATCCCACCGTCATCATGTAGTCCTGCAGCAGCTCGGTGGCCGTGGTGCTGAGCTCGCTCTCGCTGGCCGTGGTCACGTGCGGGGACGGGCGCGCCGAGAAGGACGACGGGGACGTGTCCCCGGCCTCCAGAGTGTCTGCAAAGGAACTGGCAGCGAGCGCGGGTGAGTCCCCCCGAGCCTCGGGGCGTGGGCACGCGCTGCTGCGGCTTTCGGGT
The DNA here is from genome assembly GCA_013389985.1 of Dryoscopus gambensis. Classification (NCBI taxonomy): domain Eukaryota; kingdom Metazoa; phylum Chordata; class Aves; order Passeriformes; family Malaconotidae; genus Dryoscopus; species Dryoscopus gambensis. The sequence continues at coordinate 3,996 of WEIT01007412.1, forward strand.
GCCTTGTGCGGGGCCACGAGTCGGGCTCTGATCCGTGGGGTCCCTCCCAGCCCGGGATATTCCATGATTCTGGAAGCCCCCAGAATCCTGAGGGCACCCTGGGATTCCCAGGGAACCAAAGGCTGCTTTGGTGACAGTGACAACAGAGCCCTGAGGGGAATTACCCCTCTGGCTGCTTCCTCGTTGGGAACAACACAGGGAAAAATCCCCAAACTCCGTACTTTGGGCTTAAATGTGCAATTTTCAGTAGCGTTCGTAATTCCTCCATGTTAAACACTCCTGAGTATCTCTCCATGCTGGCTATTCCAAGAGCATCCCTCCCTGCTAACCAATGGTTTGAGCGTTGGATTTCACCCCACAAACACCACTGATGTTTCCAGTGACCCAGGAGGGAAAAGTTACCCAAAAAACCAAGTTTTTGGGGAAAACCCTTCTCCCAGCTCCAGCTGGACCCCAGCCGGTGACCCTGCGCTGTGCTGACACAGGGGCTGCTCGCTGTGACTCTCCCTGGAATGCTGAGGGCAGAACAATCCAGGCCCGGGCAGGATCCGTGCCAACCCCCCCGAGGCCCGGCCGGGCTCAGCCGAGCTTCCCGAAGTGCCGACGGCAGCGGATCCGGGTTAATCCCAGCTCCGGGGACCATGGATCACTCACAAAGTGCTGGCGTCCGCCTCGAAGGGCTCCTTCACGTCCACTTTGGTGGAAGAGTCGTCTGGAGGGAAAAAATTTGGGAGACGGAACGTGAGAGGCACAAACTCGGCGACTTCCCAAGCCAGGAGAGACACAAAGGGATTCCTGACTTGGCCGGAAAGGGAGAGGCCAAGAACGAGCGACAGGATGGACAGGATGAGAGGAAACAGCCTCAGGTTGTGCCAGGGGAGGTTTAGGTTGGATCTCGGGAAGGTTCCTTCACGGAAAGAGCGGTCAGGCATCGGAACAGGGTGCCCAGGGCAGGGGTGGAGTCCCCATCCCTGTGGGTGTGGCACTTGGGGACACGGTCAGCGGTGGCCTTGGCAGTGCTGGGGGCTGGGTGGGCTCGGGGGTCTCTGNCGCCGTCGAAAATGGCGCGGTCCAGGAAGTCGATGGTGGACTCGGTGTAAACGATCTGGAAGACTTGGCTGAGCAGGGAGCACAGCTCCTCGGCACCCACCTGGGAACGAGCAGGGAGCCGTGGCAGATCCCACCGAGGGAGATCCCCCCGCCCTTCGGCTCCGTGGGACGGGCGTTGCTGCCCCACGAGGACGGGGAACGCACGGAGCCCAGGTCCATCACCCTCCCGGCGTCCCAGCCCTCTTCCTCTTCCTCTTCCCCCCGGCAGCATCCCCCCAGCATCAACCCAGGAGCCCCCCACATTCCGTGCCGAGGCTCCTCTGTGCAGCTCCCTGAGATCTTGGCTCATCCTGGAGGGGTGCAGGTGCCCCAGGGAATGTCAGGGCTGGGAATGCGGGGAGTGAAACTCCACCCTCAGTGGAGATCAGAGAGGCTGAGACTGGAATCCCTGGATCCAGACACTGGATGAAACAAATTCCCACGTCAGCACAGGGAAAACACCCCCATCAGCAAAACCCCACTGTGGGATTGTCCTCACAGAGTCTGTGCTGCTGCCAAAGGCTCTGGGCCAGGGACCGAGGGAAACAGTTCCTGGAGACCCTCTTGTGTCCCAGGGCTGTGACAGGGATCAGGATTCCCTCTCCAGGTGCTCCAGCAATGCCCAACCACACCTGGCATCCCTAAATCTGGGCCTGTGTGTGTCCCAGGAGGTGTGGGAGCAGGCAGGGATCCGGACACGCCACAGGACTTGGCCCCTGTGGAGTTTGTGGCTCCACCATCACCACGATCCAAGGGCCAGAAACCTCCCAGCAATCCCAAGTGACCCTGAGCCCACGCCGAGGCGTTCCCAGGGTTTCCATGGAGCGGTGGGAGCCGTACCTTGCTCTCCGTGGCCAGGACCACCAGGCAGCAGGACTCCAGGGGCCCCCCGGCGCTCTCCGACAGCGAGCCCGACGTCAGCGCCTTGGAGCCCTCGGCACACAGGCTCTGGCTCGGCGAGATCCCGGGATCCTGAGCTGAGGGGAGAGGAGAGGTGAGGGAAAGGCAGGGCAGGGAGGGGACGGGAAGGGGTCCTGTAGGTGAGGAAAAGCCCTGAAGCAGGAGCCTGGGATGACAAGCCTCCAGTTTGGAGCTGGTTTTGACAGCTGTCCGGCTGTTTTCACAGCTCAGAATCCCATCACCGGAATTCCAGCCCCTGAGGCATTTGTTCCTTTATTCCACAGCCTGTCCATGGGGTCTGCAGTCAGGTAAATCCCTGGCCCAGCCCTCCCCAGCTCCCCGCTCCCAAACCACGCAGGTGTGACGTGCACGGAGCTGCTCAGGACAGGGAATGAGGTGTCACGGAACCCTCACGGAATGCTCTGGGGTGGAGAGACCTTGAAGACCACCCAGCCACACCCCCCGCCACGGGCAGGGACATCTCCCACTGTCCCAGGTGGCTCTGTGCCCACTCCCGCCTGGCCCCCAGGGGGACAATCCCAACTCCACGGCCACAACTCACCTGTCTTGAGCACGACCAGGTGTGCGGAGTCATCCCGGATGTAGGACACGGAGGCGATGTCGTGGATGGGCACCCTGAGGATCAGGTCCTCCCCATCCCTCCACACCAGTTTGATGTTGTAGGCAGAGAGGCTGATGACGGCGTCGTGCTCCGGGGTCAGCTGTCCCGGGAGCTGGTGGGCTCTCTGGAACACAGGGATTCACACGGATTTAGTCGTGGGATGCTTCGGGTTGGAAGGAGCTTATGGATGATCCAGCCCCCTGCCACGGGCAGGGACACTTTCCACTGCCCCCGGTGGCTCCCCATCCAGCCTGGCCTGGAACACTCCCATGGATGGGGCAGCCACAGCTTCTCTGGGGAACCCCTTCCAGTCCCCCACCGCGCTCCCAGGGGTGCTTCCCCTTCGGGAACAGCTCTCCCTCCCACCCCTGGAACAGCCCTGGGGAAGCTCGGTGAGCCTGCATTTCTGCCCGCTGGGAGTCCCGGAGCAGCCGAGCGCTCACCTTGGCGTTGTCGATCAAGTGCAGGATCTCCGTGCGGCTGGAGGGGTTCAGGTACCCCGGGATGGACGTGAGCTGCCCTAAATACTGGGAGAGAAGAGCCAAACTGTTACCGCAGCACGGACACGATCCTGGGCACGGCGGAATGAGTCACAGAGACGCTCCANCCTGCATTTCTGCCCGCTGGGAGTCCCGGAGCAGCCGAGCGCTCACCTTGGCGTTGTCGATCAAGTGCAGGATCTCCGTGCGGCTGGAGGGGTTCAGGTACCCCGGGATGGACGTGAGCTGCCCTAAATACTGGGAGAGAAGAGCCAAACTGTTACCGCAGCACGGACACGATCCTGGGCACGGCGGAATGAGTCACAGAGACTGCCCAAGGAAAACCTGCGGATGGCTGAGAGGCGGGAATGTGGGTGGAAAAAAGAACTCCACAGAAACCTGAGAGCCCTTCCCAGTGCCTAAAGGACCTTCAGGAGAGCTGGAGAGAGGGGCTTGGGACATGGGGAACGGGTTCCCACAGCCAGCTGGGATGTTAGGAAGGAATTCCCACTGAGCAGGGCCCTTGTGGATACCTTGACCTCCTTCTCGATGTAGTCGTGGAGCAGCAGGTCGGGCTCCACGCGGTCGGGCAGCGCCACCACCACCGTGTGCAGCGGCCGCCGCTCCGTCACCTTCTCCTGCGCCTTCTTGTCCCGGCCCTTCTCGCCCTTCAGGAACACTCGCTTGAACGGAGACACAATTCCAGGCTGGGGAGAGGAACGGGAACACCGGGATCGGGCTGAGAAGGGGTTTTGGCACCGGAACTGGGGGGTCCGGCAGCCCCTCCCGCCCGGCGACCCTCGAGCCCACCCTGCTGGTTTTGCCCCACGGATGCGCCAGGTTTGGAGCTGTAAATCCGTGGCTTTCCAAAGAAAATCCTTTTCCTGGGACACAACACAAGTGCTGAACGTTCCCGCTACCAAAACGTGGTGGTTTTCCCCCGAAGTCACCATGTTCAACCTTCCAGGTAAGAGAGATACATCTCTTCTATACAACGCCACAGTCCAGGTGAAGAGCGGATCCAGAGGGATCCTCCACGGTTTTGTACCCGCCGAGGATCGGCTACAGGCAAGAATGTTCCAAGGAGAGCCCAAATAATGAGAAAATGACCCAGAAAGTGGATTTCTCTGGGAAAAACGGGGAATTCCAAGCCCTGAAGTGCCGGGTTTGGAAAACCACTGGAGCCAACACACAGGCTCCCCGCTGTCCCTCGGCCTCGGCACGGGAACGCCACATGGATCCCACCAAGCTCCACACCGGATAAATGACTGGGAACGTCCCCAAACCACTCCAGTTCCAGGTTTACCAGCTGAAGTGGATGTCTGGAGCAGCCAAATCCATGGCTGGATCTAGGAACTCCCTGGACACGTGGCTCCAGTGTCCCATTCCCTGGTGGCCTCTGCTTTCCACCCCTCAGGACAAGCACATCCTGGCTTTCCTGATCCTCGTGGGCAAGACAGAGGAATGTGGGATCTGAAGGGGCGGAGAACATGCTTCCAGTGGTGAACTGATTAAGTATAAACCAAGGAACAGCTCCCGGGACAGTGGGAATTACCAGCTCACAAGGACACTGGGGACAGCTCGGCCTGGAAAAACATCCCTGGGATCAGGGAGATAAAAATAAAGGGACCTTATGGGACAGAGAGGAGAGGAAACAGCTCCACAGCCCCGCCTCAGGAGCAGCAGTGCGGATTTTTGGGAGGGATCCCTACACAGAGCATCCGGGAGAAGGACTCAGTGATCCTGGATCAGGATATTCCATAATCCTGCCAAGGGGACTCTGGAGAGAAGGAAATCCCGGAAGCAACAGCTCTGTTTAACCAAGAACAGAGGTCTGGGGACTCTCCAGCTTCGGGATGTCCCATCCGGAACCTGCCCTGCCAACGCCTAAGGGTCCAGTTCCACAGGAACCTCTCAGGAATCCAAAGCAGAGCAAGGCAGGAATCTGCCACGGGGATCGAGGTCGCACCCAGACACTTCCCCCTCCGCCAGGTCGGATCCAGATCCACCCCAACCCAGAGAAACCCCCTTCTCCCCCAAGGCTGAGCGGCCGCATCCGCAGGGCTGGGATGATCCCGCGCCCCCCTGGCTGTCCGGGGCAGGAACTGGGGGCCCCAAACCTGAGGCGGAGGCACCTCCGGCTGTGACGCAGCCCGGAGCAGCTTCTGCTTTTCGGGGCACCCCGAACCCCGGCACCCACCTCGTCCTCCATGGGATTCCCACCAGGAAAGCAGGACCGAGCCGTGCCGGGGGGGTCCGCAGGGGGAGGGGGAACGCTCCCCTCGTTTTGGGGGTGCCGGAATCGAGGCACTTGGGGCAGGAAGTGCCGCGGCCACAGCTTCCTCCGTCCCACGTGACAGATCGAGCTGGGGAGGGAACCAGGGCCGGGGCACGAGCCCATTCCCTGCTCCCATCCCGCCTCCCGCACCCCTAAATCCCTGCAAGCACCCCAAATCCTTTGTCCTTCGCCATCACCACGCCCAGGAGGGAAATCCCCCATCCCAAGGCAGGTTGGGCCCTGGTTTCTCTTCCAAGCTCAGAGTTGTTTTGTTCCGACACCCGGCTGGATCCCGGGGGCTGCTCCCAGAGGTTTTCCCAATCTTAATGGTCCCACGGTCCATTGCGTCCATGGGCTGTAAAGCTTCTTCCTGCCCAGAGCAGCTGTGGCTGCCCTGGACCCTTGGAAATGTCCAAGGCCAGGCTGGACGGGGCTCGGAGCAGCCTGGGGCAGTGGGAGTTCCTCCACCACATCAATTCCCGCTCTCCCAGCGCACACACCCGCACTGCCCCTGCACCCCACAGCACGGACACTCCAAAATCCACTTCATTCGGCCCCGCAAAGAGCAGAGGGGCTCCAGCCCTGGGAGCAGCTCCGGGGCCTCCTGTGGATCTCTCCAGCAGCTCCAGGTCCTGGTGCTGTTGGCCCCGGGGCTGGGGCAGCTCTGCAGGTGGGGAATCACCTGAGTGGGGCAGAATCCCCCATTTCCCGCTGCCCACGCTGGGATCAGCCCAGGCACGGGGCTGGATATCCGGGATAACAAAGGGATCCCGAGAAGAATTTCCCCCAAAGATGCAACTCGAAGCTCAGCAACTCCACGCCTTAGGAGGGAAATGCCAAAGCAGCTGCTGGAAGAGGCAAAAGGCACCAACCTCAGTTACCCAGGGCATCCCCGGGCTGGCAGAGCTGGGAATTTCCTGCTGACAGCTGATTACACAGAGAATTCCCTCAGGGAAACCGGGCAAGCTTTGGATCACTGGCAGCCGCCGCACGGAATCCGGAGTCAGACCAGCAGGGAAGTCACTCCCAGAAAATCCACCTCCACCCACACTTCCTCCTGGGAATAAGCACCGGGAGCACCCATCCTCACCTGAGGCTCCCGGGTGTGACACCGACCGCTCCCAGCCCCAGGCAGGTTCCCACAGCCCAGGAATTCCTATGGATCCATCCTGCCTCGCAGAGCTTGTGGGAAAGGGTGTTTTATCCCAGGACAGCTCCACAGTCCCACTGGGATAACCACACATGAGAGCCACGGAATGTGAGCCCCTGGAAGGAATTCCAGGGCTCCAGTTCAAACCAGTTCAGACTTTACCCAAAGCTGGGCTGGGATTTTCCTCCTCGTCCCAACCAAACCTGCCCTGAAATCCCTTAGGATCAGCACTGAGAGAACCCAGTTCCTTCATTTCAGCTCGGAACGCCGCTGGAATGATCCGCAGAGCGGGGAAAAGCAGGAAGAAGAGTCTTCCCTGCCGCTGGAACAGGCGAGGAAGACAAAGATGGATCTTCCCGTGTCCGCAGCCAAATTTATCCAGGTTTGATGGTGATCCACAGGCGGCAGCTCCAAGGGTTGATGAACCACCGCAGCCATGGAAAACGTGCTCCGGGGAAGCTCCGTGAGGCCATGGATCGGCCCAGGAGCTGCCCCAGCTCCAGCGGGACCAGGACAGGGGCGGAGCGCCGGAGCGGCCACGGCGGGAGGCACCGGCACGGGAGGGACTGGGAAAGGCGGGATCAGCCCCGGGAAAGGGCCGTGAGGAGGGATTAGGGATAGAGGGAAGAGAGGTGAGATTGTCCAGGCGGGATAACAGAGCTGGGGGGACCGGCCCAACGTGTCCCCGGGGGAAGGGAACGATCCAGACGCTTCCCAGCGCCAGGAAATAAAGGGGGATGCGCCAGGGAACAGGCGAGACACAGCCGAGCCCAGCCTGAAATCCCCTGCAGCCCTGGGAGCCGACTCCTTCCCAAAAGCAGGATCACCCCGTCTGCAGGGGGAAGATTCCTCCCCCAGCAGCGCTGCTGCTCCTGCAGCGCCTCCCGGGCCCCCCCGGTGCCATCGCGGGGGCTTCATTCCCAAATCCGCCTCTCCGGGACGCCCCGAGGGCAATTCCCCACAAAACCCGGCTCGGTTTTGCTCCTCCTGGGAATGTTTTGCTCAGCTCCGGGCAGAGCTTCAGCAGGACCCTGCTGCCACCTCCCGCGGTCCCGGCGAGGCCAGGGGCTCCCAAAATCTTCAATTTCTCCCCAAAACCACGGGATCAAATCCGCCCTCCTGCTCCCGGCGCGCGGAGCAGCTCCGGCTGAGCCTCTCCCCGAGGACACCGAAATGGGCTGAAAGGAGGGAAATCGGGGCAGCGCGGGCACGGCTGGAGCTGCCGAGCCCCGGAGGCACAACGAAGACACAGATTAATAAATGTATAAATTAAATTAATTTGCATCGATAATAATCTGAGTAAATTAGCAACTTCATAAAGCGGGCGCTCCATCATTAATAACCCCATCGATTAATAACCTTCTCCAAGCCCACATTCCCAGCGGGAGGTTTTTGGGTGGGGGCTCCGGGTGGATCTCTGGGACGGGGATCCGGGCCGATTCTCCCGGCAAGGAGAAGTCGGGTGACTCCCGGGAAGGGGCTCCGGAAAAGCCCCGGGAGAGGGAGGGATCGGGCAGCGCCGGGAGGGCTCCGGGCCGCGGGAGGGGCAACCCCCGCCCGGGCTGAG
>WEIT01007413.1:10296-23312 GCA_013389985.1 Dryoscopus gambensis
GAATCCTGGGAGCAGTTTCGGTCCATGGATGGTGGTGAGAGCACCAGACATGGAAGGACACTATGGTTTACAAGAGAGACTCCTCTCTTCTTAGATGGACTGAGAATTGATTATTTGAGTATTGTTAACTCATCAGGAAATCCAAGGTTTTGTCTAATTGTGTGAAGGGTGGAAGTTGGGAGGAGGAGGAATGTTTCGGAGAGTTTTCATTCTGCTTCCTATGTGTTTCTTTCCCTTTAGTGTAGATTAATAAAGTGTTTTTTTTCTTCTATTTCTAAGTTTTGAGCCTGCTCTGCTCTGTTCCTGATCACATCTCACAGCAGTTATTGGTAAAAATATATTTTCATGGGGCGCTGGCATTGTGCCCAGTGTCAAACCATGACAAGGCCGTACCTTTGCCATCCTGCATCTGTGCCAGAGCTTTGAATTTCTATGTGGCAGAAAGCATACTGCTTGAGGGCCATGAATTAGTTTTTAAGTCCTGTGGCTTGGCTTCCAAGTCTTCTGCTGGCTGCAGAAGATGGCACAGTCCACTATAAAAAATTCATCATGCTCTTTGTTACAGTCCTATAACTAGGTCTAAAGCTGTGTTTAGTCTCTTTACATGGAGAAGGAAATGACGTGCCCTTGATCCTGGTGTTCAAAATTGTTTATGGACGTATAGATACATTATGCTTTGAATGAATAGTGAACACAGCTGCATTTGCTGGTGATATCTGGCCCTCTTCTGGCCTGGTCTGGAATAACTAGGAAATGATCTGTTTTACTCTGTACATTTCCTAAGGAAACATGGCCCCAGGACAGCAGAAATCCAGGCAAACCACCTGCAAATAGTGTGCTTTCCCAGGCTTTTTATTAGGTACTTTCCATTCTTGTAATTGCCTAACACACCAAGTAGAATTTTTAGAGATGAGAGCATGGGGAAGCCTGAATTACTGAGGTGCAAAGAATCAAAATTCTGCATAAGAAGGTTGTGCTATCATTTCCTATCACCAAGGAAGTTTTTATTTTCATGTAAATTACTTTATATCCTGTCCATGAAACATGTCAGTGGAACTTTCTTGTACAAGTGAGCTAAAATCACTTAAAATGTGTGTTGCTAACTCCCACTGCTGGCTTCAACAGAGCAGAAGTAATGTGACTCTGCATCAACCATTTAATTACTTAATCCCAATTGTTCTTGTGATGTCTTTCAGAAATGGATGTCATCTTGGAGATTACCCAATATAAACCCAATATAAAATCATCTTTAGAAACAAAATGTGTATTGATTTTAGCCCTCTCCTTGGAAGTTTTTTTTTTTTTTCAGAAGCATAATATATAGCATATTTTGATGGTATAAAAGGTGACACTTCATGTAGATAATGATTTTGTTGGAGTGTGTGTATGATAAGAATTTAAAAGCCATCCTGAAAACAGCTATATAGGCTGACTCACAATGCAAAATGCATATATATGGGGAATATAGTGCTCAGAAGAGAAGTTAACCTGAATATATTCTTAGACCTGTTTGGCTGAGCCACCACCTTTTACATAAAAAAAGAAGCAGAACGATTTGTGTGTAAAGCAAACTGTGTAAGCAAATGTTTGCCCAACCTGGATTCTCAAACCAGGAATGTGAGAGCAGTACTTACGCACAGATTATGGGATGTGGCTCTCGGTAGGGATTTAGAAGCTGAAGTAATTGGTCAGTTTGGACCAGGCTGATGGTGAGCACAAAGCTGGGCTATCCACAAGACTGCCTCCTTTCCAAGAAGGGGGGTGGCACTAGGAGACTGAAGATGTTTTTCTGACACCTGCCTGACTGAGTGGTACTGATATCTCAAGGCCCCTGTGTCCCGTGCCGGGTCTGAGACTCACTGAGCATTTACAGCCAGGTTAGTTAAATAATTGACAAAGGTCGGAAAAAGATCCCTTGTTAAAAGTTGTTCTCCTGGGGAAGGTGATCTGAGGAAATGTGTCTCTAAAAAGCCTCAGTTCTTTGCTCTTGCAGATGAGGTGCAGAGTGCTGTTAAGGAGCAGAGTAAGGAAAGCAAATCTCAGGTGAAGATTTGCTTCTCGTTCTGAGTGACTAAGAATGGCCAGTCCATCATTGCTACTACTGAATAAAGTTGTTATCCAAATGTAGTAGAAAACACATTAACTTATGAAGGAAGTATATTGACCTTACAAACATACAGCATTTCTTACCACTTTTCTTGACTCTCAGTAGTGTAGCAGTCCATGTACTAGGTCCTGCTTCACAATTTTGTTGGGCAGTTGACAGCTGCAGCAGACACAATCCAGAGAACAAGGCACAGCAGCCCTCTGGCCCATTTGTATGTCCAAATCCATTTCCCATTAACGGGTCTCCAGTAGGGAGCTTGATCAGAGTTTTTTTACAGTAGGTTTGGGTTACATCCATAGAGCATTAAAGACCTATTTAGCAGACCAAACCTACACAAAATGGATGTGACTCATTGTCTATGTGTGTTGGAGAAGTCAGGAGGGAATTTGTCCCTTTCAATAGTTTAACCCAAAAGCTTATTGTAACATAATTAGTCAACGGGAAAAAAGGAGGTGTAATTACATAAGATAATTTTGTGGATTTCCGGCAGATCCCCAAAGCCTACACATGAATCTGTATCCGCCCAAGGAGGAGATGCGAGTTCTGCTCATCCTAAAACTTGAAGCTTGGAGTGTTGTAGTTTTTAAGAAGCATGGAAGATGAAAAGCAAGGCAATTAAAATATACTGTCCTTTAATATTGTCTTTAATAAATAAACTCCTCTTTCAGAGTATTTTTCCAGGTACCTGCTAGTGAAAACTATTGTGATATATTGTGACATATTCTTGTGATTTGTTCCTCCAGGGTGGGTGCCACGCATTTCGGGGGTTTCATTTTCTGTATCTTTAATACAGATAACAATGATGCAATGGTATCTAAGTAAAGCATGGTGCTCAGGGAGAACTATGTAGCTGTTACTTTAATACACTTTGAGAAAATAAGAAAGATTTCCTATATTCCAAACAGGTCTACGCTTAGTTCACATCATCCCTCGTAACAAAACAGCAGGAATTGTTTCAAGCGAGTAATCAAACACCTTCCACCAAAAGGAGCACAATGAGCTTGTTTGGCTTCATTCGTACGGAGGCAGTTTGTTCCCAGAGCAAAAGGCGGCTGCAGAGCAGCCACACGGTGTCAGTGTGATACAGAGAAAGAGCCCGGTCTCACTCCTGTGGTCCGGCGTGAAGTCTGGCAGAGCCCTGTGCCAACAGGGACCCGACAGGGTCTTTGTAGTAATTTGGTGTTTCAGGAGTTGATAGTCTGATACGAGTTCAGGTGGGGTACTAAGTGCTAGCTAGGATAAATATGAGAATATCTGCTGTATTTCCTACACAACCTATAACCAGCATCATCTACCAGAAATTATATGCTCCAAAATTGCCTCATCAATGAGGCCACTTTTATCTAAATGAACTCATGAAATAAAATTACAGACCAACTTTTGCCTCCTCCTTGTTTTGGAAAAGCAGACAGAAAAAATACAGGTGCCAGTGTTTCTTTATTTTCTGTCTAAAAGACAGGATGTTTTTCTGCAATCCTACTAGCCCACAACTTGTCCTGGTGTGGATGTAGAGAGCAAAAAAAATATTCAAAGACTGGTTTAATGATGTCTAATAAATAATCTTAGATTTTAGGCTTAACTGTTAACTATTTGGAAGAAGAACTTGCTGCGTCTCACGATCAGCAGTCACCATACAGCACAAAGAGATTTTATCATCCAGTTGCTTGTTTGTCTCTGATTTGTGTTGAGACGGCCATTGTATATGTCTGTGTGTGGTTGTTAGCAAATATACATATTGTTTCTAAATTGTTTTATGGTAAAGTCTGTGGAGAATGCCATGCAGAAGCCAAAGAAAACAGTACAAAAATAGTCTCTAATTTGCTTTTCAACTGTATGAAATTAAAGCACTCTTAAGGACAGAAGAGTCTTGCTTTATTTCTGCATGTAGAACGTCTACTAGTTCTTCATACAAAAACCAAGTTCTTACCCAGATAGTCCTTGCACTCTTAAGGCTGGCTGGTCTTCCAAGGTTCACCATGTTCATTATATTCTTGCAGAAGTCAGAAAAGGCAGAACTAAAAATCCCCATTGCATACAGTTATCCAAAGGGTAACATGAGCACACTCACATTTGTAGAGTAGAATACTGTCTAAGGTGACACATTTATATTATAACTACATCTTTATGAGAATAGCTACATAATACAGAAAGCTACAGTGGGGATGTCTGAGTGTGTAAGTGCTTGAGTGTGTGTGTGAGGTCAGACCTCACAGAATATCCTTACTCAAGATGTATTCCATGTTGACTAATTCTAAGTCAGGCATCCTCTCGTGAAATGGGATAACATTACCAATTCTTCTTTAACAGCATTCCCTGGTGTCTGTAATCAAATGACTGTAAAATAAAATGGCAGTTCTAGAGTGCTCCTTAGTACTCCTGTGGATCATAAGGATAAGCAGCAATGCTGTACCTATAACACAGCAAGAAAAGCCAAAGGTTGCTTTTGCTTGAAATACCAATCCCAGGTGACTTCTCACAGGTATTATCCATGCTGGGATCCATTCAACGTCACTGGCTGGGGTAATTGTTATCTATGCAGTTCTTTCCAAAGTAACTTCTTATTGGCTATGGAGCTGTGGCTGGAAGAATCAACAGAAGGAAAGAAATATTTCATTTCTATGCTATCATATGAAAATCTTTTGAGTCACGAGTGAAGAAAAACCCGAGCAGATTCCCCCAGAGCGGCAACTACAGCTAAGATTTTGATGGGGAAACCCACTGAGAGACAGTCCTGGCAGTTCCCAAGATAAGATGAGCTGGCTTTCTTCATTAACTCCTAGCACACTAAATTTCAGAAGCTTGATCAGCTTACTGACCTTGGGCTTTTTAACCTCACAACAAGCCTAGAATTAAAACAATATATAAAAATGGAAAAGGCCAAATATGACTTCTTGCTTATTTCCATTGCTCTGCATGTTTGTTCTCTTGCATGTGTGGTGTTTGTGAGCATTAAGTCAAAACAAGTGCTTTTTTCTATTGAGATCAGTGAACTTTAACACTGACCTTCCTTAGGGTGGGAGAATTTGGAAAGTTGTGAGAATATTGTCTCAGCAAGATTGTGTTCTTTTATTCTCTGGCTTTACAGGATGTAGTGGTTCTCAACTATTCTCATGTTTTTCATCAAATACACATTTCTCTCTTGCTCTTGATTCATGGATAAGAAGGTGCAAACTTTGCACAGTAGTATCTTTCTGTTTTGCTCTTGTTGTCTGTGAAGCTGAACCCCAGAGGTACAGTTACCTGTTTAGCTGACCTGTTTTCTCTCATTTTACATTCCTCTCCTCTTGCCAGCCTCTCCACCTGAGAATGAAACTGTGCGACAGCAGAGTATTACAGATGTCGGCTGGGCCATACCGGTTCTTGGATCAGTGAATGGCTCAGTGCATGTGATGTAACCAAAGCCTGAGAGTTAGGGCAGAGTAAGTTCCTTCAGAGCATAGTATACTAAATTAGAAAGCTCATGATGAGATGAACCTCATCTGAACACATTAAATGTCTTCTTCTTCGGTTAAGAGTAAATGTTTGGAGTTTCTTAATTGCATGATTTAAAAAATATGTAATTAAAAAAGCATACTTAAGATCATATCCTAGTGTATTAACATTATATCCAATACCTTCCCAGATGTTACATTGTCTAAAGTTTGAATAATATTTCAGATCTATTTTGAATCCTTGTCCTTCACTTTCATTTACCAGATACACTGGTTTATCACTTCCCTAGTAGGTTGTACTAGGTTGTAATTTTAGCTGTTTACAGAATACCATCGTGTGCAGTTTGTGCTCCTGCAAGTGCTTATTGCTCCGCAAGTGCCACAGGAGTCTGCCTGTGTCCTACCAGGAGCACACAGGCACATGCAGCTCTCCTAAAATTGTACAGCCGTAGGATTTTGGATCACAGGTGGTCTAAACCAGTCTGACTGCAGTTATGTCAGTTAGTTAGGCTGACCTGAGTCCTGAAAACTGGCTGAAAATCTGGTTCTTAGCATTCAGCTCAGGAGTAGGAAAACGTATATTTTGTAGCTGCTGAAAGCTGTTAAATACCTGCTTTTAATAGGTCTAATTTAAACCAACAAACGTTTATTTGGATTGTGCATTTCTTTCAGTGACTTAATTAATGGGGGTGAGTAATGAATGGAGGCACCACTGGACTGTATTAGCACTGCAGTACCATGTTAGCAACCTTTTGGTCCTGCTCAGGAGGCTGTAAAACGCTTTTTCTTCACAACATAAACACCATTATATACTATCAAGGTTGAATTTACTTACCATTAAGCAAATGTAAACAGTCTCACAATTGGCACTGCCCCAGTAACAGACAGGAGCTGAGGAATGCTGCCACAATGTGCAGACAGATGTTTCAGGGTGGGACATTTCAGAATGGGCCCAGATTCACTACTCTGGGCATGTGGGCTTGGACTAGCACAGAGAAGAGCTGAAAAAACCAGGGCTAGCACTAATGACTGCAAGCAGTTGTTCTCTGATGCAGCAGCAATGCTGAATCGTGCAGTGGAGATGGGACCTTAGTCATGCTTCTAAACTCTGTTCAAATGCTAAATGTGTTGAAGACTTTAGTACAGTTTGGGAACAGGTTCCTTGAAGAAATTCCTGGTATTTCCTGGTTCCAGGCAGGCTGAAAAACACTGTGAGAATGTAGTGGCTTTTTGGTATGTCCATTTATGGACATGAATCAAAGGAACTTCAGGGAGGAAAAAAAGTGGAAAATGAGAGGAAAAATAAGTTAACTGAACTACTTCCTCTCTCAGATTCTTCTTGGGTTTTGGGCAAAGCCTTACACTGGTATTTCATCCCAACTTCTCCTTGCTAACTACTTCCATATGTAGGCATAGTATAACATCAGTTAAAGCCACATTTAAGCACTGTTTTTAAAGAACTTAGGTTTTTGGTGGTAGGATACAAAGTCAGAATGGTTGAATTATTATATGTTCAGGTAAGAATATTACTGTTTCTTCTTACATTTGACGTCCTTTTCAGTGTAATGAAATGAGGGCTTTCTTCAAGTGAGAGGTCTGAAAAAGCTATGCTACATGAAAAAAATACAACTGATCTAGTAAAAGAGTGTGCTATTTCTAGTGGTGTCCAACAGTCAGTTTTCTCAGCTGAGTCCCTGTCTCTGTGAGACAAACAACTGGATACTGTTCAAAGAATTATTTGTTCCTGTGTGGTTGCGGATCATTAAAAGTGGCTCATTCTTGAAGACTTTTTAAACTAGTGTCTTTTGGATGTGTCTTAGCTCTGAGGAATCTGACAAATTTCCATCTGGAGAGTAGAGCCTATTTCATATGAAAAGGCTATAATCCGTGTCTGTTGTTCACATCTGTATTGTGTTAGGAAGCTAAGCTGCAAATCCATGCAAAAGTGTTATGGTACAAAAATCTGAAATACGATGGCTTAGAACTATTTCAAAGTATTTGATACTCTGGTCTCCAGCCACCTTGAATTCCTGTTTAATATTTAATTGAGTATCTTTTATTAAATTAGTACTGACTTCACAGTGACTCTTTACCAACTATGTTATTAATATAGCTGGAGATCCATTTTAAGGAGCTAGTAATTAGAATTAATATACTTTCATATATGAATAAAATACTTTAAAAGTACAGTAGCAAACCTGAACAATAGGATTTTCTGAAGATGCAAACAACCAAAAGCAAACTTCCAAAACAAGGTATTTTGAAAGGAATGTGAACCAGTGTTCTCTCCCATGTAAGTGACTTTGGACTTTTGAACTCAAGTTTTTATTCTTCCATCTATGCATCTTAGGCACAAAGAATGAAATCAGGAAACTTCTTTACGGTTGAAAGGCCCACATTGTAGCCATCATTTAAGATGCCATAAATTCCACACAAGGGCTCCTTTTTCCCAGGATACCTTTGAAAGAAAGTCTTACAAACAGTATGATGCCTACCTATACCTCTAGGAGAGCTTACAACAAAATATTTAATTTTCTTTACCTTCAGATATAAAACCTTCAGAGGTCTAACACCTGTGAAATGGTGTAAAATGTATGCTTCTGTCAGAAGACTATACATGTTCCTGGAAAAAGGAGTGCAATTCATTATAATGCATACCTGAAATTTATGATCCCTGATATGCTCAGGGGAGAGCAACAATTTGCTTAACAGATTTGCATATGTATCATACTCCCTTATTTTAATTCACAGTGGCAACAGCAAAACACTATTCTATTATTCTGACAGGCCTCTTCTGTGCCCTGCTGGCCTGTTAAACAGTGCAACAATGTGTCAGATGGCAGGCAAGGCAGTTTCATCATCTCACAGAGAGAGAGAGGATAGGTAGTGGTCCTGGGCTGCTTTGGGGGAGCCCTTTTGTGGGTGTCTTTCAGACAGCCCTTCCTCACCTAGAGCCCTGCTGCTGCTCTCTGAGCCTCCAGCCTTTTTTGCCAGGCACACCTGAAGGACAGTGCCAAGGGAGGCCACAGCGTTGTGTGGCTTTGGTGTTGGTGATGCAGCCCACACTGCAGAGAGCTGGGAGCAGAACGAGTGAATCTCATGGGCCCATAGGAATGATGTTACTAGGAAACATCATTCATTATAATATCTGATACCGATCTGTAAAAGACTGCAGGACAGAGTTGTTCCTCAACAGGCTTGAGCAGTGCTGTAAACACCCCATCTCTTACAGGAATTAACCTCAACCTGCCAGGTGCATTGTGTGTCTTTCTGTTCTGCTGATCCTGAGAGCTTCTATAGCGATGGTTATGAATGAAGTCCACGTACATCCTGTCCTTGCAGGAACTAGAAATGACAGTTTTCTTGTTATTTGGGGGCAGAGCCACAGTCACAGTCAGGCAACCAGTCCTTGCTGTTGTACGAGTGTTTGACTTGTTTCCAGGGTGAACTGAATGGCTGCATCATATTCATAACCTGAAAAAAAAAAATAGAGAAAAAAAGCTGGAGAGTCTTAGGGAGCATAAGAGCCAGAGGCTACCCAAAAGTATTTAGTATGGGACATAGAAAGCCACTTCCTCATGCCAGGAGAATTCTTCGTATTTTTCAGAGGAAGGGAAAATTCTTCTATGGCCTTGAGCAAAGCCTGGTGAAGCCATTGGCAAGACTCCCATTGACTTCCCATTAGTTTAGGGCTCTGTTGTTCATCATTAGTCAAAGCTGGTGTTACACTGATTTGCTGCTAATGCTAGCTGAAATCAATGGGATTGGAAGGTGCTCAGGAAGGATGGACATTTTTGTAAGCTAACACTCTTTCAGCACCAGGAAATTCCAGATTGAACTTGTTTGCCTGAAAAGGATTCTTGTTGGAGAGCATGTTTTTTTCTGAAAACAAGAACTAATGCTTCTAGTGCAAAGGTTAATTTTGAACTCAAAGAATCTCCTTGTCTTAATAAAGGGACAAAAAATTTCTGTTATTAATGTAGAACGCTGTCTTTACACTAGTTTTTGCTTATCTAAGAAGAATGTTTGGACCATTATCAAAATGTGTAGCTCTTACAATACTTCTCACCTGGGCCTGCTAGAGTTTGAACCTATGGACATTTTACACAGAACTGTCATGTAAAATGATTTGGCCTGGTCAGCAAGCAGGAAGATAACCCGGGTAATTGCCATCAGAGTTCAGTGCTCTACCATACCACACTTAGGTGTTAATTCAAGTAAAGCTGCATCTAAATAGCCCTACTCTGCCTGAAGGTTAAATCAGAAGTTTTTTAGAGGCCCCTTCCAACCTGCAGTATTCCGTGATTTTTATGATACAACTCATTAGCTCTTCCCTGAGAATTGTACCAAATTTTGGACTTCTGGATTTGACTCTAGAGTCAAGAACCACTTCAATGCTTTTAGTAAATGAAAATATTTTCTTTGCCCTAGATGAAAACAAATCTTAACCAGTGGACACCTCAATGAAATTAAGCATGTTGTGTGGTGTATTATAGCAGCAGTTGAATACCATGTTGACCAGCTGGCTCCCTTCAAACCACACGTGATGCATGAGAGAGCTCCTGCACTTTCTAATGCCATCCTGGGCTTGGCAAAGCAAGCCTAGCCCTTCCCTCCATTCTAAATTCAGAAGAGTGACAAACTACAGTTGGTTCACTAGTAAAAGGAAAAGTAAATCATTAGCTTATTCCTAAGTGTATGTGCTTCTGGACAAAGAACCCACCACACATGACTTTGATTTTCATCTAATGCAAAGCCAAGCCCTTTTAGAAATATGTTAAGAAATAGTGGAGACTAAAGGTAAATAAAATACCAAGCCATTTATATAAAAAATATAAATACTTTATTTTCAACTAAAAAGGTGCAAACATGTAACTTTTGGTCACACTTCTCAACAAATAAACTGTCCAAAAAGAGCCATAGTCAAAGAAAGAAACAAATGCTCAAGTGGAAAGACTGATGAGCTACAGAACAGCCATTTTTCTCAAAGCCACTTGTCTTATAAAGTAGTAAGTAAACATATTTTGCCAGACGAATGCTTTGTAACATTACAGGCACCTCAACTTTATCTTGACCTCAACAATTTCCACTAGAGTATCTATTTCATGCTTTGAATGCATTGTCAAACAAGCTTTAAATCTTACCTATCTTGTTCCAAAAAAGAAGGCTATCATTGAACTTTCAAAGCATTAAACAAAAGCACAAAACTTTAAATTAATTTAGATAACTGTACAAATATATATACACACAGTATTTACAATATTCATAAAAAGTAGCTTGTTACAGGTAAATTAACTGCCACAAGCTGTCCAGTCTAATTGACATGATTCTGATTCTTGTTGGCCAAGCCATCCAAATCAGAGTGTCAGAGCTGAAACATTACTGTCCTGACTACCAGAACACCTTCTATTTAGCACTTTGCTGGGTGTTTGCATTCCAGCTGTTGCTGTCTCTAAGCCAGCTCCAGCAAACATGCTAATGGTCTCTTCTCAATTGCACTACTAGATGAAGCATGCTGTACCACATTAAGGGAACATTTGCTTGAATCTGTGTTTCCTGCCTATTTCCCTCAACCCCACCACACCACCTCAGGAACAACATGTTCTGAAGCTGTGTCTTGCTGTGGTCCCACTGTCCATTTTACGTTCTTCTTCAAACCACCATTTGGGATCAGTAGAAAAATTGTCTTAAGTCACATGGAGCAGTTTGTTGAAATTAAAAAAAAAAACAACTGATTTAAATACCTTGTGCTATTGAATCATGTTTACAAAATGAGATGCAAATCAGTTCAAGTTGAGAATCTACTTAGCGTCTCCTTCTGGCTTTATGCCATGTCTCCATACATCTTTCTGTAGTACAGAGACTCAAAGATGTCATTGTCTCCAGGGCAGTTGTAGTGGCACGCGCAGGTCTTGATGAACATCATTTTCCTTTTCATGATCTCCCCATCAGGGCACTTGAACTCCACAGGGAGGGTGGCTGTTCTGTGGGGTGTGCAGCAGCGCCCGTCAGTGCAGACACCACAGAACTTAGCTCTGTAGGTCTTCACGCTGGTGCAGCCAGACAGCTCAAACTTGACAGGCTTGGAGATTTTGGGGGTGCGAATGCACTTTTTGCCTTTCTGTTAGGATAGAAGTGAATACAAGGTGTTTAGAAGGTAGCTTTCACACAGCACACTAAGCTTACAAGTTAAGGGCTAGCAGACATGATAATCCTTACTGTATTATCATTAGGCAAGATTGTCTTGTACAGTGCCATAATACAGCATGAGAGAAAACTAAGGACATTTAATTGTAAATAGTGATCACCACTAGGGTAGAACTCAAATTTCAAAGTAAACCACTTGAAACTGACTACCTGTCAGCACTGCACTTTTGGTCACTGTCCTTTTGCTAGTGGATGGAAGCATCCTAGTACAGCATACATAAAGATAATTGTATTTACCTTGATGTTCTCCTCCAGGTCTGCTTCACAAGGTCTGACCATGCAGAGTCTACTCTGTTTCTCCAGTCTGCAGAAGGCGTTATCATTGGTGACCCTGGTAGAGATACCCATGCCACAGGTCTTGGAGCAAGCACTCCATTCTGTGGTCTGCACCAGGCAGTTGGCACGCATCATTGTTGGGTCTGGACCATAAGTGTCTTCCAGTCTGTAAGCTGCAGGAGACAGAAAACCAAAATGAGACCACTGCCTGACCTCAGCCCTCTAAATGCTTCTTCCTTTTCCCGAGAAATTCAGGCAGCTACACTAAATCTGTGGGGTGATTCCACTAACTGCAGCCCTCCAGACTGTGCCCTGTGTCCACCCAGCCTACTGCCTTCAGCCTCCATGCAGGGTGCCCCTTTCCCCTGGCTGCCATCTGCAGAGAGCCCCCGCACTCACCGGCGAGTGCAGGTCCCACGGCAGTCTGCTCTTTGGCCTCATCGCAGACCCACTCCTCGCAGCACTTTCCAGGGAGCTTCACCCGGCGCGGGTAAGGGCAGTCGGGGCTGGGCAGGCGGACGTCCATGCTGCAGAGGGGCACGCAGCCCACCGCACCGTCCAGGCAGGTGCACTGGTACTTGCAGCTGCTCTGGAAGGACTCTCCGCTCCGGTACACCATGCCGCTGAACACGCACGGGGCGCCATCCCGAGCTGCGAGGGGCAGGAGGCAGAGCGTGAGTCGGGCGGCCGGGAGTCTCGGAGGTTCCCACTTCCCCCGCTCCCTGCCCGGCGGGACCCTGTCCCCGTCCCCGCGGCGGGCGGCAGCCCCGGCCCCAACTCACCGGTGCAGACGCCGATTCTGCGGTTGGCGGGGGAGCCGAAATCGCAGAACAGCCCCTTGTGGTGGTCGCAGGGGTCGCGCTCGGTGCAAAGCTCGCCCAGCTGCTTGGCGCAGACGCGGCAGCAGCCGCAGCCGTCGAGCACCAGGGAGACGCCGGCAGGGCAGGTGGGGCCAGGCCCTGCGCCGCACTGGCACTGCCCGCTGCACTCCTGGC
>WEIT01007413.1:23754-81764 GCA_013389985.1 Dryoscopus gambensis
CCCCCCTCCCCTCCCGGTTTTTTATTTTTCGTCTTGATGTGTTTTAAATGTGAGTCCCCGACGCTGCCAGCGCTCCCGGCCGCCCCCCGCCCCCGGCAGCGCGTTATTCCGAAGCGGGCAGCGGGTCCGGCGGGAGGGGCGAGGGGGGCGGCGGGGTGGTTGCCAGGGACGTTCGGGGGAATCCGCTATTTCCCTTCCTCTGTGCTCCCCGCTCGCCCCCCGTCCCTCCCCCGGGCACAGGGGACGCGGGGCGGGTGGATCATGGGTGGCGGGGGGTACCCGGTGTCCGGCGGCGAACGGTCCCGGCGCTTTGGTACCACCGAAAAAGGTATAATTACACTATCGGGTATAAATTGACTCTGTGTACCACTGAATCATACTGAATATTTGTAATGTGTTCCTTCCCTAATAGATGCTCTCTATGAATAGAGAGAGTGCCTATTTACTCTGAAATACTTGGCACAGCGAGTGGAGTCTGAAGCATGGAAGAAGTGGCTATTATTTTCCCACTGCCTGTGTGCAGCTGTCATTTCTGAGCAACATGTTCCTCGCACATCCTTGCTTCCCAACTTTGCTGATGGTCCGCCCCAGGATTACAACAAGAAGAGAATGGCATGCCGCCGCACTCAGCCAAAACCTTAACACTGTGGTTTGTATTTGACTGAACCCAAGACCTAAGCATTGTGGCTTGTATTAAGTCATTGCAGATAACTGCTTTGATTCTTGTTGTTTGGTTTTTTTTTAAACCGGGAGGATGGCTCTTCCCCCGCCTCCTCTGTATGATTTGAATATTCAGTGATGTCATGTTGTTTGACCTCCGCTTTAATGCAAGGAATGCCAATGTTTTGGCTTTTGACCCGTGGAAGTATGTCAGTGTTTAGTAAGAGAGACCAGCTTAATGCATCACATTAAGCAATCTGAAATCTAGTAGTTACCTTAAGAGATCTCATCTTTTGTATGCAGGCTTTCCTCCACCACCATATCCCCTCAACCCCCCACTTGTTTCCATCCCTCCATATGTAGGCATACTTCCATGCTATGATGCAGCAATATGTATGCACAGGATTCACGAGAGGAAAAGAAGGTCTTCCATGTAATGCCCCAGTAGGACCATTGTACTGTAAAACTTATATGTTATTTATATTCTGCCAGCATTGTACTATGTCTGGTAAAGTCATTTAGATGTCATTTCTTCTACTTGAAATTCTCCATTAGAAGAAATGAGATTGGCTCTGAAAGAAAAAATAAATCCCAGAGGCACATTTATGGTAAATAATATATGTTCCCAAAGCCATGAGGTCTCCTAAAATCTGTATTTACTTGAAGGACTCCAGTGGCCTCAGTGCTGGGTAAATAGTATGTGTACCAAACTATGTATGACATGCATACCAAAATGCAAATGTAACCAGGTAAACAGAATGCCTTTTTTAAATGCCTAAATATGGTAGGAGAACATCAGAGAGAGAGAGAGAGGCTCTAGACATGTTTTATAACTTTCCATGTAAGAGGTTTTTTCAGAGATACAATTTTATTAAACAAAACCTAAGAATCTCACTGACAGAAAAAGTATGTTTAAAAGTAACAAACTACCAGAAAGCCAGGAAATCCAAAATTAAAGGATAAATCTGTCCTAAGTCCTCCCACTGCAGGCCAAGTACAGCAAGCCCCATACACTTGCTGCCCTGAGAAAAATGACTTGAATAGGTGTTTGAAATCAGAACTAATTCTGCTCTTGCACCACTATGGATCAGACATCAGCCCACTAAATTACAAGTTGTACCAGCACATGCAAGTGGGTAAGAATCAGAGTCTGTAGGAGTGCCTTTTGGTCATCTTGGTTTCTCTGTTAGATGTATCACAATGGGTACCTCATTTGTGTGTGTGGATGTACACGAAGGGAACCTGGAAGCGAAAGGACTTCCTTCAGACTCCAGTTAGTCCAGCTTATCCTTTCTAATGACAATCCCAGAATCCTCAAGGTTGAATGAGACCTTCAAGATCATTTAGTCCAACCGGCAATGTGACACCACCATAATCACCCCTAAACTATATCCCTGGATGCCACATCCAGATCTCTCTTGAGTAGGCCACTGATTGGAGAAGTACATCTTAGCATTGATGTATAAAATGGTTAAAATGCACTAATTTTGGCTTCCATGCAGGTGTTTATACAGCACATGCTTTTAAGATAGTATATTTTTTCTGCTGAAACTAGGAATTCACTACACCGGCCTTGCAGACTTGTTTACACAGCTATATACGGTATGTGTGTGTCTACATCAGCTTCATTTGGTGAAGTCTTGTAAAATGTACAGGTGTGGATTGCTACATTCCTCTCTTGTGTTTTTCCTTCTTTTTTTTTTTTCCTGCTTCCCCCCAGAAAGTCACTTGATCAGGTATCAGACATAGTGAAAACCTGGCAAGACTACAGGAAAGTGGCTAGACTTGGAGTGTTTGTGTACTTACAGAAAGAATCTTGCACATTTTCAACTTTCAGTCACAGATATTTTTTTATAAGAGCAATTGGAGGTCTGAGCCAGCCCTCAAAGCGGAAATCAAAAGCTCCCAGAGAAACATACCCGAGGAATGTGAATCTGATCCAACAACCATACGCAATGCACATACAGTACTGTCAGTCTTATAGGAAGTCTTGCCATATATGGACATCTGGACCCTGAGCTGTTTATCATCACGATAGGCTTGTAGCTGGCTTCAGACATTTCTGGCTTGCCTCGGGTTTAGTGTGCCAATTAGTCCCTTTCCCAAAACGCTCACCAGGATATTTCTTTAAAATTGTAATAAATATATCTCAAAATTCTGAGAGGTCTGGTTAAAGTTACGTTAGTAGACTTTTGCTTAAAATGCAGATTCCAAGAAAGACTTACTCTGCTAGCTCAGAAATAGACACAGAATGAAAATAAAGTGATTTATTCCATCATGAATGTGGTTGCCTGGTATTTTTCTTTCTTAGAAGTTATCTGGTAGCTTATTCTACGCATCTGTAGGCATAGGAAGGGCTCTGCAGTAGACCACTTGCTGAACTTTTACTCATCCTTTTCTGGGGAGATGCGTGAGCTCGTCAACAAAGGCAAAGCAAAGACTAAATTTCCCAGGGTCTGTCAAGCAACTTATCCATGTTGAGTGATTTGTACTGCTTGGTTAGAGTGGTACAAAGCCTTTCACCTTGGAGCCGTGACAATGCAAGTCAGCTAATCTTACTAATGAAAGCCATTAGCTCTTCTCTAAAGTGAACCAGAATAAGAAGGCGGGGAGGGGCAGTTGATGGCATAGGGCCTATAGAAATGTTTGCTGCTGAACTGGTGGACCTAGTCCAAGTTCCTCAAGATACTGGTTCAGATTCTCTGCTAGCATCAGTTGGGCAGTTCACTAAATGCACTGTTGGCCATCCAGATACTGGGACTTGAAAAGTCTGAGTCCATTGGGCTAAAGCAAAATCGTCAGATGCAATTCCCGTTAGCAGACCTGAGTTTTGTTGTTTACCGTAATGTCATTCTTTATGTGTTAATACGCAATATTTCATTACTTCTAGAGTCACTGAGAATGCCGCTTTAAGCAGTTGGCTTTATTCTTAAAAAGTAACTGGAGTTTTTGTGAATGTGTGTGGTCTTCAACCAGCAAAGTGATTACTGGAAGTAGAATAATCTAAATGGATATTCAAAGCACATGTAAAACTATTTGTACAAAAGTGAGATTATAAGTAGTGTGAAGCCCAATGTCCTTTACCTACTGAGCCTCAGATTCAGTTTATCTGATTTTATTTGCCATAGATCTGGTCTTAAAACCGCTGCAGGAGTAGCTATGCCCTGGGTTTTTGTGAGGAAACATAGAGCCCATCCGCAGCTCGCAAAAGTGAGTAAGGAGGGAGGAGTCTTTCACTTGTTTATTTCTCTGATTTGACTGAGGTTCGCAACCTCTTGCTATAGTCAGTCAACTGGTGTAGGACTGCAGTGAGTCACTAACCACTGCTTTGACAATTGTCCCATAAATGGTTAACAATTCATAAAAAGTTAGTGTTGCTGGCTGGAGAGGAAATGTGGCCAGGGACTGACTCAGAACATGCACCAGAAATCCTTTTGAGATTCTCAGAGGAACCACGTGGAAAACAGCTGGACGAACACTTCCTCCCACTCTGTCGTGGATTATGTGGGCAGGAATGAATCAGATCTGCTTAGTCTACAATGCATGTGATCTTGTTTTCAGTTTTTCAACCTGCTTTTTTCAGGAGCTGTCAGTGTAAGTTTTGAGGGTTTGTGGGTTTTTTTTCCCCCTCAGCTGTCTGATAGGATAGGGTCAATACTTGTACATGCGTGGGTGACAAATAGAGTGGTTTCTTTAGGGAGAAAAGAAAAGAGAGATATGTCTCCCCCATTTTTGATGCAACCTCAATCAGTTCACTGACTTTGGTGTAGTGGGCTTTTCTGTTAGCACAGTCCTTCCAGAGAAAGCGGAGGAATTGGCTTATTGTGTAGGTCTGTAATGCTTCTGGAAGACTTCATAAGCACCCTGCATTGGCTGACCTGCAAAAGAACATAATGTCCTCAACACATTGGCACCAGATTTTGGAGATTGTATGATTTTTCAGGAAAATGGTTCCCCATGGTTCAGCTGCCAGCTTGGCTGTCTGTTTTTTCAGCAAGTGATGTGTGGTATGTGACCTGTGTAAATACATCTGTACAAGTGACGCAGACAGGGAAACTAGGATGTAACCTACAACAGCCAAGGTGGCTTCCTTATTGACCCACGGATGTGTGTGAAATTTAGCAACTACTGGGCCAGGTCTGAAAAACATCTTAGACTGCTAATCCCTCTGGTGTTGGTGGGAAATTCTCTGTCAGACCATTTTTCACATGGAGACGAGAAAAGCAGATACTCCAAGAAACGTGCATTGTTAGGGAAGTGGGGATATGTTTAAAATATTTTGATTTCCTGCAGGAACTAATTGAGGAAACCTATTTGTTTTAAACATCAATGGTCCCAGGTCTAGAGTTTACAACCATGTTGCCACAGATGTCTTATTGATGGGTGGCTTTTAAGTAATAAGCATGATGTTGTAAAAGTGGTAGGACTTTCACTAACAGCAAGTGTTTCTGAGCATATTACTCCATTTATAACCCTTTTATTAAAGGGTTTTAAATAGAAATCAAGGTTAGATTTTTACTGTATGGTGTTTGTTTTGACAATTTTGGACAATGGAGTCTTTGTGAAGATTGAGCCTAAGAAGTTATTTGTGGTGCATTTCTTTTGAGGAAGTTATCCAGGATGGATCTTGTGGAAAAGTCTAACTTTAATAGCATAGTAGATCTGTATGATTATTTAAGATTCAGTTATGACATGGGATTAAAAGACAGTTCATCAACTGCCTTTTTTTGTTGCCTAAGCTTTGCAAGGTATTTAAAAACCTTAAATCTGTCCTAAACAGTGTTCCTCTGTGAGTTACAAACTTTGTAATAAAAATGTTCAGGTGAGTTTTAAAACCATATATGAGCTAGGCTCCTTATGTCACTCACAAGATACAGAGGATTGATTTTCAAATTCCCTGGGAACAGTTTTCTTATTTTACCTTCTTAAATTCAGTGACACCTCACCTAGGCCTTCTCATATCTTTATTTTTCTTTATCAAGGGCTTGCAAAGAGTGACGGTGGAGTATGGGACTTGGGAATTGCACTTTCTACTTCTTTTTTGCCATCAAGCTGCCACATGGGGGAGTCGAAGTTTGGAAAGGACTGTGCTTCCCAAGAAGCCACTGAGGCAAGTGCTGTATTCGTGTGTACCCTGGCCAGTCTCTCATGGCAAGAAAAGCAGGGGCAAAAGAGTGGATGTTCTAGGAATGAAAGGGTTGGTTGGAGAAAGGAGCTGGAAGGTTTCTGCAGCTGGGACAAGCTGAATAGTTCACTGCTTTGCAAAACCATGCTGTTTTTCTTATTCATTCCTACCAGCTTTTTTGTCCAGGTGTAAGGAGAATGTGACTGAATTGTTTTCCAGCCTCAGGAGGGAAGATGGCATGTGGGAATTGTAAAGTACCTGCGAAATCTCTGCCAGTCTGACAAAAGGCTTTTCCCACATTAAGGCTATTGGCTAATGAAAGAAAAATGCTAGGCAGAGGCAAGGCAGAGGACACAGTGAGGAAAAGTTTTGCCAGCCTGATAGAAAAGGGTTGTTGCAGCGGGACTGTTAGTGTTGGTGAAATCCATCCCGTCTGCTTCACGATGAGTAACTGGACTCTCTATGGGTCCTATGCAGCCAGGATGGGGAAGGGGGATGTGTTCCTCACACCGTGGCCCTGGCTGTGGGGTTGTTCTCCTGTCCCCTGTGTGACCACAACTGCTCTTGCAATGCACAGTCTGAAGCAGTAGCGCAGCTGTCAGCCACCATCCTGCCCTGCCGGTGGGTTTGGTACAGTTTTGCAGAGGAGGGGTGTGGGCAGAGATGGGGTTGTAAGAGAGGGAGTTGAAGGAGTGGGCTGGGATTTTGGAGTAATGCAGTATAACAAGAGGGTGGAAAGGCACTTAATCACTCCTGTTACCTTCTTACCCATGTGCTGTATTTGAGCATGTCCCCAAAGAAAACCAGCCAAGGTGCTGAGTAGGAAAGGCTAAATAAGGTTGAAGAGAGAGGTGCACATGTGTTTGTGTGGGAAGGGTTGCGGTGGAATGGGGTGGAACGGAGGAAGTGGAGAAAATGGTGTGTGAGGAGAGTGGTGTAGATGAACCAGCCAAGGATGAGGTGGGCTTGGCAGCTTCCTTCCCACTGCCTTTACAGCATTTCACCACCAAGAAATGGTGCTCAGGTCACTTCAACCACGGGAAAACTCATTTGCCAGAAGAAGAGAGAGGTGTCTGCAGCGAAGTCTGGGTGCTCCTGTTTTCCACACCTTTGGAAGCCAGTCCTTGTTTTCTCTTGCCCTGCTGCAGTAAGGAACAAGCTGCATTGAGGGGCACAGTGGAGACACTACAAGTTTCTCGCTTTTTGGGTCTGCGTTGGGGAGTTTTATCACTGCACAACCTAGTCAACAATTTTTGGGAAAGAATGAAATAATTCTCAGGAACTTGTTAATGATCAGGAAAACAACTGAAAGGAGTGAATCAGGCACATTTTCTTTTATAAGTCCTCAAGATCTGAGTGCACAGATCTGCAATGAGGTAGAGTAAGTGAGAATGAAGGACGAATTAAAGGGGAAACTCATTTATGCTTCTGTAACCTATAATGAGAAATAACAGTAACACATGCAAAATGTGTTATTTTAGAATACAGAGGAGAATATGGCAGGCAAGTTTTTGCTTTTGGTTTTAATGTCAAATATAGGTTGGGAAGGAAAACCATTCTTTGGGTAACATTTTTTTGTGCATTTTGTATGTTTGTGATTCCTGGACTTTCGAACTATCATCAAAAGGAGCCTGGGTGAAATCCACATTCTGTGTGTTTAGCATATTGATAAATTCAGTGCCTGCACCACAGCCTTGTTCTTAACAGATGCAGAAAAGAGAGAATTATTGGTCCGATTTCCAAATAAGACATAAGGAATTTATTTATGCTTTTGGGAGGTAATGTGCCTAGGTTTGAGTGGAACTTTGTTAGGTATAATGAAATTCTCAAGGAATGCAAGGCTGGTTTTGCTCAACAATAAACATCTAAGATTAAAAAAATGTATATACATTTTCCAAACTTGTGCCTAAACCTCAGGTTTCTTGTTTTTAATTAGCGTGGTTGCTGCAAATTCAGAAAGTTAACCAAACATAAAAAATGCAAACAGAAAATTATAAAATAAAATAAATTCAGAGCAACTTTTAATTTTTCCCTTAGTTATAGAAGGGATTAAAGTCAGAAGCATAGTGAAGCTTGTACCGCAGTTTACTGCACTCATCTGGACTCTTGCAATAATAAAACCCAGGAGAACACTGACCTAAGTCAGTGTCACAGTGTCATGAAACCTAGACCCAGTCAGACTGCTTTTACGAAGCACAGTGTCAAGATATTAATTCTGGACATGGTGTGTGTGTTTTGTAACATTTGAAGAATTAATACGTATACAAAGACAAAACCAAGAGCAAAACCAGCATTAGGTGCTTTGTAATTCCAGTTTCTATGGGTTTTCCATTTTCATCACTTTATTCTTTTTAGGAGAGAAAAGGAAAAGAGAGTAAGTAAGTTCGAGGGAAATTACAGCAATCTTTGTTGAGTCCAACACTTCTACTTGATGTGTCAGCCGTTCTGTTTTGACTCTTCATCGTGCTTTAGGATGAATGGACAGCATAGTTGCTGTAGTGTAATTGAATCATTCTTCTAGTTAAAAACTTATAGATGTGTGTTTCTGCAGCTAGAGATCATGGGTTTGTTCCTGCAGAGATTTGATTTTGCATTGTGTCCAGAGCTGATTTCTTGTGCACTTTTGACATTTTATTATATAACTACAGCAGGAAAAACACACATGCTGTATTTCAAGTCAAATTAGTTGAATAGATGAGGTGTCTAATTTTTATTTCTTGAAGGCCACCAGATTAAATCTTGCCAAAGTTAAGTTTTCACTCAAAATTCCTTAATTTTTCCTGCTTTTGCTTCAGGCCAACACAGAACAGTACATTCTCATTATTGAATAATAAGAAAGTAATACCAATAATAAGAAAATGAAAAAAAGCACCAAGGTAACAAGAAGATATTCATCTACAGATATTTACCAAGAAAGCTAAGCAGGAACATAGTTGCAGGAGTTAAAACATATTTGATAATCTGAGAATAAGTGAACCAATGCATTAGAGTTTTGGGGAGAGTTAAGATGGGAATAACAGGAAAGCTGGAGAGAAAAAAAACTCCCAAGGTTAAGACAGTAGAGTGCCCAGAATTTTTGTGAAGAATTGATGCTGGGATACTTCTGGTGAAAATAGACCCAGGGTGATCCTCTTGTGTAATGACTGCTCTTGCTTGGGAGGAAGTTTTGAATTTGTAAGTAAGTTTTGGGGATGAGATAATTGCTAGGCATAGTACAGCACCCAGCTGTAGATAGCTTCAGCAGATTGACCATGGGGCAGTGGTGACGCTCTGCCTGACCAGCTCTAGCAGGTCATCCCCAGAGCATGAGGGGTAAAACTTTCTTCCTTGCCTGCCTCTACCCTTTGCACCTTGCTAAGTATTCACTTACTTTTGCATCATTTGTGCATCAAATCCCTGTTCATTTTGGAAGCCTTCTCCTTTTCCTGAACACCATTTTCCCTGACTGAGTCCCAATGCCTTTTCACCACCTTTCCTCATTTTGTCTGTGTCTTCAGTGAACTGCGTCCTCTCGAGCACAGACATGAAGCTGGCTGTCGCTCTTCACCACTGCAGCCCAGGTTCCCACATGTGTCCTTTTCTGTCTTCAGAGCAATGCTCGCCTCCTCAGTAGATGACTCCTTGGTCTGCTTCTGAGTATGAGCTGATAGTTAAGACTACCTTTGCTAGCCCAGTTGACAAGTTTTTATAAAACAATGTGTAGGTGAATGCAGAAGACTTTTGGGAAGGCCATCGAGAGGTCTTACAGATTTGTTTAACCTGTACCATAGCTTGAAGGATGTTGGTAAAGCATCTCTGCTTTCCAAGCTGGAAACGTCACTGTGTTTCTTTAGAGTATTTTTGGAGATGTTTCTGTGGTTTGTCAGATCTAAAAATAAACTATGATCAACACACTTTAAAATGATGACAGGATTTTTTCTTTTTAAAGAGTGTATAAGGCAATTAGATATTTGTTTTCCAGCTGGGGAACCAGTCAGAACTACAGACAAGTTATGAAAATCCCCTTCAGTATTCCAGGACTATTTTTTTGATATGTCTTCAAAATTGTGAACATCTGCTTGCCTATCTGTTCATCTGTCTTATGCAGTTTATAGAGCCTATCATTTTCTCGACTAAGAGACAAAGACACCAGGAACATTTCTAGTCTTTTCTCCTTACATTTCTAGGACAGCTGGGGAGCTTTGATTGAAGTTTTTTTCATTAGAAAGAGAAATCCTGGTGAAATAGACCCTGTGCATTGCTTGTTTGATCTTCAGCAAAATGAAGCTAAGAAAAAACTCAGAATTCTTTTGCTCTGAAACATGTCAATGATTTGGTCTGATTTTGGAAGGGAGAAATGTTGAGGGAGTTTATTTCAAATCCTCTCTGTGTCAATGACCTACTGGTCTTGATTTTCCTCAAAAACACTTTTAAAATTTTCACTTTGAGTGACATTTTTTTAATGTCTACCACTGTAAGTAGGGCTGCAGACATGTTTGGAAACCCAGTGTTCTTCAAAGAGCAGAAAAAACATTTTCTGGCCCACATGAGGGAACACTTAAAAATGTTCTATGATTGTTTAGACCAATGAAAGCCTATTACGTAAAAGCAAATTTGGTAATGCCGTTTTACCATTTTCTGTCACTGTAGTTGTTCCCAAACCAAATCCCATTGTGACTGTCTGTAGTACAGAGCCTTGAGTTAGGTAGTTCAAAGGGTCAGTGGTGGATGCAGGCCAGTGAGTCCAGCAGGTAGGGATCAATCACTGATGACTGCCTTGGAGACCCTCAACCATCATTGTGCATTTTCTGTGCTTCCATGCGAGTCCTGTGCTTGAGTGTGCAGTTTAGTCGGGAGTGTGGGTGGTAGCTTTGCTACCTGTAGAGAAACGGTAGTTGTGTGTTGTGCATTTTCTCTGCTGGACTTGCAGGGGGAATTTCTAAGGCACAGCTGCAGGGATTGGGTCCAGTGAGATCTTCTTTGGAGACCTGAGCGTACCAAACTGTTCTCTGATGGCATTCATGCACAAGGACCTTATCTTCCCTCACAGCTGCTTCAGGACCATTTTGTGTTTCTTGAGTTTAATCTAAGTGTTCTAACACTGAACAGCTCTCCAAACTAGTAGTAGTTGGGTTTCTGCCATAAGCCCTCAAGCATGGCCCAGGTAATGTGCCAGAGACGTTTTCAGAGGGCTCTAGTGTCGACTGTGTTGTGCCTGCAGGGCAGAGGGCTGCTGCAGGTTATTCCTTTGGGGGTTTTCCTGCCTTTCACAGCCAAGGGCAGTAGCATTCAGCACTTGTCAGTGTTACCAGCAGCTGCCCTTGTGGACTCCCTGCTTTGCAGTGTGGCATGGGGAAGAGCTGAGGGGGGAGCCTTATCTACCTGGTCTGCCACCTCCAGAGTACACACGTTAGGAAAGTCACCCCTGCATTTAAAGAAAGAAGAAGAAGCAGACCTCTCTATCGGTGCACTGATTTAAATCCCATCCTATTTTAAACCCCATTTTTGACAGCGAGTCTTATCTAAAATTGGCAGAAAAACAGAGGATGTTGCTTCTCATCAGGACAGAGCCTACATTTAGCTTTCTTTCAAGTAGAGCAATAAAATATGGGAATAGACTTCAGCTGCCCATGTTTTGATTCTTGTTTTTTAATCCCTGTTTTCATTTTTGAAACTCTTTGGATCCAAAAAGACATTTTTTTCTCTTTCCAGTTCTGATTTGTTTGTTGGACCACTGCCTGCTCACCCTATTCGGATGTGAAGAGACTCTCTATTTTTCCATTTCTGGAATAGTCATTCACGACTTAGTGTTTCTTGTGAAAACTCTCAGAATTTACAGTGTGTTTACTGGGCTCTCACCAACTGCAGTTTCTCTCTTGTAATATTTTGTTTCAAAGTTTCTCTCAGATACTCTTATATAGATTTGGTTCACAAAATAATTCTGTGGTAAGCCTAGGAGTTTAAGAGACCATCTTCCTAAAAGATCCAGCTAAAAAGCTAATTAAAATGTAAGGGATTTATATAATTTGTTGAACTAGTAGGTTTGAGACATAATTGATGGGATAAAACATTTTTAATAGTAAACTAATGTGCAAAGGATACCAGTTGCATGCAGTGTTGCGGGAATGCCCAGAAAAACACAGCTTCTGTGTGAAGAGACCATTCTTGGGTCCAGATTTTGCCAATTGTGCTGCAGAGATTTCGAGCAGGTTTGTGCAAAAGAACCTGAAAAATCTGGTAAAATAGGGGAGAACCAATAATCTGGGATGGATATTTCCTCAGAGTGTGGGTAAGGTGGTTTACTTTAGGAGTGTTGCAGTTGAAAGGAAGACTGAGGAAGAAGAGGTGTGTGGCATAAACTGGAGCAGAAGTAGCAAGAAAGTAAAATGCTGAGGGGGAAGTTCAACAAATTGTAGAGCAGAAAAACATATGGAGGAGTTACTGAAAGAGCAGACCATGGCAGGTTTTGCACCAGGACCTGTTGCTGTTCTGCCCAACACCTAATTAACCTGGTAAAGCAAAACATTAATGGACTTCACTATTGACTTTTTTCGTTTTTACAGCTATGTAAGTTGAAGGAAGCTGTAGAAGTAAATAGCTGGAATGTGCTACAAGTGTGCGAGGGGGCCAGGGCCACTGAACAGTGCAGTGAGGCAGGAGCAGTGGATGGACACTGGTATACTCAGTCCATTAAATAAAAAATCTGCCAAATCAGACCTGTCCTATGACTCAATTTTTCATTTTAATTCTTTTCTGTCTCTCATTAAAGTGTACAGGTTTAGGGTAGATAGGCACTTTTGAGGAACTGGATGAGACAAGGAAAACTGCATATATGGTTTTGTTTGAGTGCTACTCTTTAAGCCTAAGGACCTGGTTCATTGAACTATTATAATAATTGTGTTTTAGACATAGCTTAGTTTTAAGCCTGGGCATGAAATAATTATTTTCTAAAAATCAAGATTGTTTGTGAATCTTTCTTTTCCTGCTGTGGTTCTTGCTGAGTTTTGTCCAGGATGTCTCTAAAATTGTGAGATCCAGATATATCACAAGACAGCCTGTGTTGTGTGGCAGCTGTATGTTTAAGAAGAAAATGCTGGAGGATATGGCTAAATGTGCATGCAGACTTCTGGGTGTTCATCAGCACAGATTCCAAACATCCTGTTTGGTTGCTGATCACTGATTAGCAGCACAAACAAGACAGATACCTTTAACCACTAAAAGTTATCCCTCTTCCGCTCTCACGGTCTCTCTAGACTAGAATTTTGTAAACAGCCAGATGCAGATTTGTTTCCAGGGATCTCACAATCCAGATTTTGGTTCCAACTATAGTTATTTAAAGCCTATTTAGACTCTCTTGAAAGTTGAATTTATAAGGAAAATGTTGACAGATCCTGGCCTCTTGCATCATCGGTGGGAGCCATGATAATATTGATTTCCTCTAGTAGTCTTCCATCAAATGTTGAAAGCAGCCTTTTTTCCTTTGGTGCAAACATCAAAAATGTGGACAGTTTTGTTTTCCTAAACTTGGACAACATCTGTGTTTCCACCATTTCTGTGGCAATGCAGTACACCATTTCCCAATTTCATTAAAAACTACCTTTTTGGCTAAAGTGTGTGCCATTGTAAGCACTTTCACTCTGTCTCATGTCTCTTATTCTAGGAAACTGAGTCTGCCTTTTTCGTTCCTCCAGGACTTTCTTCATGTGAGGAGTATAGATGAGAACTGGTTTTTTTCCCTCAGAATGCCTTCAAGTTGTCTGTCTTCCTAACCTAGACATCTGATGTGTTTCCGAGTAGTTAAAGACTCTCAGTGATAGTAAGGTTTTACTGATACTTATGTTGCCTGTTGACCCAAACCAAAATCAGTGATGATTATAGTGAGCTCTGACATCTGGAAAAAGTTATGCTGAAGCCTGGCTGCAGTTTAGTTCTTCACCTTTTGGGACAAGCCTCTTGCATTTGATCTGGGTTGGAAATCTCGAAATCAGATTTGGATGTGCATGTAGAAAGAAGGATATAAGAGAAAACGGAGAAAATGCAGAAGGATCTCACTATTTCCATTGTGTATTTTAAAATTCTGCCCAGAAAGGAAGGCACCCATATAATGTCAGTGTAAAAGCTTGTCAGTGCAAGGTAAAAGTTGCATGTTGAAATGTGTATCCATGTTCTATGAGCAGTTTGTTCATAAAGCAGTCTTCAGTGCCTGACAGGAAGACTGAGGAAAGATGTGTGCTGGCTCATCAGATCCCACTCACACCAGTGAAGTGCTGTCCAAAGAAGGAACTAGTTTTCTCTGAGCCAGAGAAGGGTAAAACTTAAAATCTTCTCAAAGTTTTACTTAAGAGTTTGTGAAAGGGCTTGGCCTTGCCTACATGCCTCTCCTTACAAATGGAAATAGGCAGCCCATCCGAGAGAGTGGCCTTATTTACAAGGAAACTGTTTTACTTAAGAAGAGAAGGCTGGTCCAGCAAAGGTGTGATTTTATTTACATCCATGCTCTTCTCTTATGACTGGAGTGTGTCTGGGAGGTGTGGTCTCATCTACATCCCGCTTCAACTGCCTTTGGCTTCTCTGGATTCAACCCTTGTCTGTGGCTGGAAAAGGACCTCCTGCAAGCAGAATAAACAGCTGTGTGAAAAACATGATTTTTCTGCCTCTGTTTCTTCAGTGTATGCATTCCTACTGGTATGTACCTGAAAAGGGAAGGTCATGTTCCTGGGGAGAGAGCTTTGGGTCTTCATAGGTGTGTGTATGTATGTTCATGTGTGTGTATGTGCTTGAAATACCAAGATGAACATACCGGGTTTTGTGCTGCCCTGAGTGTTGGAGGGAGAAGAAACGTAAGAAAAATTAGTTCTTCTTTTATTTATTTTTTTTTTTTATTTTTTTTTTTTTTTTTTTTAAGGTGCATATACAACTTTTTAAGGGTGCTGCTGACAGCGCTGGAAGAAGGCCTGTCTTTGGGGTGTGCGTGTGTGTGTGACATTTCATGTAGTCACTTGCATCAAAGTGAAGCCAGCATAAACATGGTAGCAGCATCTCACATAATCTCTGAACCAGGCTAGGAGGTTACAGTAAAGGACCTGCAGGGCAGGCACTGGCTATGGTACATGCAGTTGCCATTCAACATTCAGTCCCTTCCTCAACATGCATATGGTGTACATTCAACTGAAGAGGCTACGCTACCTCACGTCAGGAAGCGATTCAGCTGCTACTGGCCTCTGTCTGTATTAACTTTGAGATGCAGGTATATTTGTAGCAGAAAGTGGACTGAAGGAACTCTTGCATGTGGGTTGTGGAGCATCCAGAAAGCCTTCAAGTTGCTGTTGACCTGGTTGGATTTAATTTACTGGGATTGCTCTAGTCCTTCCCTATTTTTCTTCTTCCATCCGTGTCTTATCAGGCACCATCTTTGTTAATTCCAGACAATAGGAAAGACAGAGGGTATAAGAGGTAGTTTGCTGATTTTTCCCTTCCTTTGTTTTCTAAAAATGAAATTAAAGTATCTTGAATCTACAACACCCTGACCATTGGTCTAGATGCACGTACATTTAGTGTTATTTTCACCGAGAACAGAGCTGTGGTGTTGCTTACATTGTGGGTGGAAAGTGGACAGAGAGTCCCTTCAAAGTGAAGCCCTGATGTGTGAAGGTGTCCAAAAGCACTGAATGCTGAAGGAGCTGTGACCAATGCACTGCGACTGGCTGCCCCTGCCATGTTCTGGGATTACTTTGCCATGACATGCTATGCTTAGCACAAGAACAAGGCACTTCCAAGAAGCCTTGTGTGGGGATGGGCAGGCCACAATCCATTTCTCTGATTCTTCATGCTGCCTCTGCTATATCTGATGATACTCCTATAACTCATGGCAAACACCTGGGCATGACAGCCTAAAGGTACTAATATTTTCAAGTTAGACTTAGAACACTTTTTCAGTTTTAGATACCTCTGAATACCTTTATAAACACCTGACAATGACCCATTTCTTGTTTTGCTGCAGAAACTTGGTGGAACTGGAAGTCTAGCTATCTGCCACACTCTGGTTTAGATGAAAGTTAATAAAATATTTCCTCTCTTTTCTGTAACCAAGGCAAGCTGAGGTGCACAAAAATAATTGCATGCCGGTCCACTGCAGGAGGAAAAGTGTCTGGCATTGTGTCCCTGGATTGCAGACAGGCAGGAGAGCCAGAATGTTTGTCGTCAGGATCCCTTGCACGTACTCTGGAGCCACAGCTGAAATTTTTTAGTTACACACACACATTGCACCACCCGTGAAGACACGTCCTCCAGATGATGTAAACCAAGTGAGTGGTGCATGCTGAGGACACTGTTGTACAGAGACCTTTATACACCTGAGGCTCTGACTGGTCTAAACTGCCATGGCAGAGCTGTGTAAGATAGCCTGGACTGTGTGCTATGCTGTTCTGCTTCTTTGGAGCCAAACTAGGATGTTTAAATAAGGCTTCTGAATCTCTACACTGCCTTGCATTCACGGCTTAGACTGCACTAAGAGACATATACCTCATTTTTAAAATTGGCGTAGGTTTCAAAACACAAGGGTGCTTTATAAAATTCTCTGGCTTCTTGATCTTCCTCTCCTCCTTGAACGTTCTTCCTCTGGCTTAGCTTCCCTCCTTCGTCCCCAGCATTGCGCCTGAGCAAACACTGGTTACATCTATGTGGGCAAGGGAAGGTGTCTGCCCCCAAAGGCAGTTCTCTGGTGAACGTCCAGCAGCTGTTCCCCGTGTCCTGACGGACGTGATAGGCCTTCAGCTGCTGTGCATACACCAAAATAGATTGTTTCTCCTGTCAGAGGAAAAGACGGCAAGCATATAACTTAAGGAAAAGGGATCCAATGGGAGATAAGAGTGTAGGAGACATTGCTGCAGTTCTATATTTGGAATCAGTTACGTATGTGTGTGGTAACCCAAATGATGGGTGGACTGCACTTTCTCATTACCAAAATTACATTTCCTTTCATAGCTAGGGTTGGGGATGCATCCAGACATTGCAGAACACATCAGTAGATTTAGTGTGGCTTACTCAGTCTCCATTTATCAGACTGTATCCCAATTATGTTACATTTAGGAAGCAGAATAATTTTCTGGTTATAGCACATGGAATTTGTGGCATTCTAATCCTAGTCATCCTGCTGTATGACCTTGGAGAAGTTGTTTTACTACTCTTTGATGGTAAAAAATTAACTCACCCCATGGATGGATTTTAATACCATGCCAAGTTTAAAAAAAATCTGAAGCTAAAGTTAGCCTTCTAAATCCATATTTAGGAGCTAAATGGGATGACTTGTTTCCAGAATCCCGAGCACCCAGCAACTGTCTCCTGCTGAGGCCATCTAGAGATTTTGGGTGTTCAGCAGTCTGAAACATGGAGCAAAAGAAGAGTGAAAGCAGCTGCTTGTGTGTGCATGAAGAACTCACTGATGTGGTGTGGTGAAATGGGGACAGCAGTCTGTCTTTCCTGAGTGGTTGTCACAGTCACAGCAGTGGGGAGATGTAGGTGGGATTAAGCTCACTAATTTTGTTGTCTAAAAGTAGAATGTCTGCCTTAGGCTGGGTGTTCAAGAGCTCTTTAGCAGATCCCTTAGTTCAGTGAATCCAGAACAGCTCTCAGTCAGGACAGATGAGCATCCCCTGATGCGCCTTTCTGCCCAACTGTCGGGATGTGGGATGAATTATCCTCCGGAGGTGCTCATCTCTGTCCATGGAGTTAAGCACTTCATGAATGTTTAGATGGCTTGCTTGGGCTCTGCTGACTGTAAAGTCAGCGAGTGACTTACAGTGCATTAGTTAAGTCCAAGAGTGTGTCAGAGCTGCCCATAGCTGCAGAGAATTGCAAAACCCTATCACAGGCCTGAGGAGTTTGGTTGTGAAAGTTAGGAACAAGTGAAAGCAGGGAGAAATAGTTGAGCCTTGTAAGGAAAAGGAAACATAAACTTGACTGTAGTAGTTGAAAACCTATTCCACTCTGATGGCATGGTTTGTTTCCACTGGAGAGCTTTGTTCTGTGTTTGAGGTGGAAGATTAATTTTCCCACGGGAGAAATAAGCTTTGAATAAGTCAGCTAAAATGGATTGTTCTTATGTGCACTACACATCTATAGAAGAAACAGAAGACGTTTACATGCTCCCTGAGGAGGAACTATGACAAGCAGACAATTAACCAATTCCCCCGGATCCCCAGATTTAAAGAACCACGTAATGGCTTAATTGAGTTGAGTTGCTGAGAGTGCAGCGCTGCACTGAGATTCGTGCTGTGAAGTGTGCAATTCCCAGAGGCATCCATCAGGTTTTAAAGAATTGACTTTCCATGCTAATTGACCCAGATGTGTTTGGTTTTACCTCACAATCTCCACTTCATTCAATTACTATTAAAGAGAAGGGAATGAGAAAAAAGGGGGCTCCAGTTGTCTCATTTATTATATTAAAAGGAAGCTTTCCTAAAGCAAAATTTTGTAGTGTTGAACAAATCATTCAACTTCAATTGGAGCAGCATTTATTTCACTTTTTAATTTTTTTTTTTTTATTTCCTGAATGACTGAGCATGTATTTTTCAGAGAGTGGAGAATATTAGTTAAGCCACTCTACTTGGCAAAGGAAGAGTAAACCTAATCACCAGAAGAAATGAGGGCAGTACACATGGAAGGACGGTGTCTCATCTGTCTGACCAGGCAGGGCTGAGCAGCACAGGATGAGGGTTGAGGACTGTCATGCCTTGGTGCAGTGCTGGTCCACCCGAACAATCAATAAATGAAGAAAAAAAGTCATGTTTTAGCTATTTATATCTTCTAGAAGGCAAGGAGACAAGTTTGAGAAATAGTGAATCAGCTGCTGAACTCTTCCATGTACCAGGCTAATAGACACCTCATTTTGGCAAGATATGGAGATATGGTCATCTTTTGTGTGTGTGTAAATGATCCTGGAGCGAACAGAGCAATTAGTGTAAGACTGAGGTTCCCGGTGCATTCTGTGTGTGTGCAGAACCTGGCTTTTGTTTCTGATCAGTTCACAATGCTTAATTCATTTACAAATCAAGTATATCTGTGTGGTAGGGAATGAGTCTACCTCTGTAGCTAAATTCCTGGAATACCACCGGAGGCATTTTTCTGTAAGGATGCTGCTCTCTACCTGGTTAATGACTTCAAGCTTATCTCAAAGAGCACCAGCAAGAGGTATGTTGAGGAACTTCTGTACATTCATATTTAAACAGGCTATGTATCGCTGAAATTAGTGTAGCTCATCTGAGTTTACACAGCTGTTAGGGGAGCAGAATTTAGCCCCATGTTTTCTGCCATCCAGTCTAGTTATGGAGCTCTGTTGTGAAGTGAAGGTATTCCAGAAGTTTGCTTCTTTGCTAGGAGTTGTATGCCTTATATGGTCAGCTGTTTTTTGCTGCTGTTTTCTTTTTTTTTTTTACACTTTAGAAGGCTTGCCTCCAAACTGCTGAATCATATTGCAACCATAGACCTGGTGATTTTTCAGAATTTGAATCATAGTTGGGCTCCCTGGATATCAAGCTGTGAAGCCACACGTGGGCTCAACAGTTTGGCAACCACCAAGCACAGCTTTGGCAGCATTATATTCACAGTCTAGATGCTGGATGGTTCAGCCACAGCACACAGCATGTTAGAAAGAAGCAACAGCACGACTCAAAATTGCTGTTTACTTAATTTAAATACCATTGTACTGTTCTCAATGATTAACCTGGATATTAAGAACCAGACTGCTTTAGATCTGTATCCCATTGCAGAAGAAAGTCTCATGTAACAACCCCACATAAAGTGAGAAGCCTTTTTTTGGATGTTTTGGTGTTGGATTCTTCCTGCCAAGGTCTTCTGTGAGAAGCTGTCCCAGTTAGGGCCACTTCTGAAGTCAGCTATAGATACATCAGGATTACCAAAAAGCACCAAGGTCCTGTGAAACCCGGTCCAAGGAAATAAGAAAGTCAGGGTGGTACCTGAGATTTGTAAATGTAATATGATCATGTTTTGACCTAATGTTCTGCTTTTACCTTACAAGCTGCAGTGATTAATTGCTTAGCAATAATTAGGAAAGATAGAGGCAGTCCCTGTCAGAGCAGGGTTCTTTAAAACTTCTGCAGACTTGGTCAGTTGAGCTCTTTCTTGCATGTGCTTCATTTCAAATAATGTTCTATATTTAAATGGTGTGCTTTGTACTTATTGAAGTTTTGTGCACATGATACAAGAAGCTGAGGAGTGTCTTGGTAATTTGATTCCTTTATCAATATTTCTTAAGGAGTAGAGAATTTAGTCTGTAAAAACTGCTACTGTTTTTTTGCAGGGCATTTAAAACAAAGACCTTTAGTTTTTCATAGTGAACACTACATCTGGAAAGGAACAAACAGTGAATCACCTAGTCCAAATTACTTTCTTATGTCTGCAGAAAACATGCTGACAAAAGTTTCAGGGTTTTTTTGTTTTGTTTTTTGAGAATGACTGTGAGACACATGGTAGCAAATTCTTCACTAATTTGATCTAATTTATTTCAGCAAAATCCTAAAATTGAAACCTAGACAGGCATAAAAATAGGCAACTTGTTTAAAAAAAACTTGCAAAATGCAAGAAAGTTCCAGTAAAAATGTGACTATTGGAGGTTCATCCTTGAGGCAGGACTCCTCTGTGCCTGTTGGACTGAAAATGAGCCCTGAAGGTAAAATACCTGGTAATATACCAGAGATTTTTTTCTGGCCTAAGGGTTAAACTGAGCATTTTTGTGGGAAGACACTACTGGAGCTGCATAGGACTTGTGCTAGAGCAGGAGACACCACAGAGGTGAGCAGAAGACAACTTTTGTGTGCCAGTCTCAGTGCTGAGCAGATAGATAGGAGGCTCAAGGGGAATATTGTATGAAAAGAAAGAAGGGATTTAGGGACAAGGAGAAGGGCTTTTGGAAGAAAAAGGGCTTCTTGGGGTCTGTGACATGGAAAAGAGAACAGTTCAGTTGTTTTGATATGGAAGAAGAGTCTTGACGAGAAAATTAGGAGAATGGGATGAAAATATGAAGGCACCAAGACAACTTTTTGGTTGTTTTGCTCTATATTTCAGCAGTTGTGTTAAAACTGAGTCCCTCAGAGAACATTAATGGAGCGAAACAGCACAGGCCCTTGAAACAGAACAAAAAGACTGGAAGGAGAGAACAGCTAGGCAAACAATATCATCAGAGAGTTCAATGACAGCAAATTGAACTGGCCAAAGAGCCTGGAAATTTTACAATAGGTTTGTTTTTTTTTTTTGAGAAATATGTATAGTATTTATCTAAATATAAAGTAGTAACCTTTTGCACTGTTCTATGTCATTTCCATTTTCCACTACAATCAGCTACATGAATGCTCATTTACTGAGAAGAACATGAATGTTTCCATGAACATTTTATTATAAGAGGTGAGATCTACAGGAGGAATTAAGAAAACTTGAACCAGTGAAGGCCTTGCCTCATGGATTCATGAAGATTCTTCAGTCTTCACATGGGAGAAAACAGGCTCAGATAAGATGTGTAAGTTCAAGTCAGAAAACTTCACCCACAGTGGGTCTAACTGTCAAAGCAATTAAAGCATCTCTTCTGATGTGTGTTAATTATTATTTATTTCTTATCCAGGAGCCCAGTGAAGAATTAATGAAATACCTGAAGATCAGCTTGGTAGTGGAGTTGTACATTATTGTGATCCTATTTATGACAGCAGAAGGTCAGGTCAGAGATTGACTGGTTATGCTGACAGTTTGTGTTAGTACTGTGATATAGAAATATTTTGCTTTTGCAAAAGAAAAAATAATTCTCCCAGGAATAAGTTGCAGAAAAACGTATGTGATATTTTTATTCAAATGAAATATATTCCACAATTTTTATTAATAGAATTGAAAAGGAACTAGAGGAAACTTTTAAAGCCGGAGTGCTTTGTTTCTTAGGAACCAGAGCAACCATAATGAAAGCAGATGCTTACCTGGCATACAAGATTCACCACTTAAAACATCCAAGTAGCAAAAGGCTTGCTGTGTTCCTGGAATTATGAGATACACATCAAATGCTTAAATTAGTCAAAGATGTAGTCATACTTGGTTCAAAGAAATCTGTGTGCTGCTTCATGTCTGCCTACATTCTGAGCTATTAAGTGTCTTAGATACCAT
Source organism: Dryoscopus gambensis (assembly GCA_013389985.1). NCBI lineage: Eukaryota > Metazoa > Chordata > Aves > Passeriformes > Malaconotidae > Dryoscopus > Dryoscopus gambensis. The sequence continues at coordinate 45,677 of WEIT01007413.1, forward strand.
TAATCCTATTCTGCATTTTATTTTTAGAGCATAATATTCTCATGCTACAGTTATCAGAAATTTTGCCTCAAATGTTTCATAATATGCACCTTCAGGGTGTTTATGTGTGTGCTTATAGGAAGATGTCATCAGTTTAATCATGTGGGAAGGGGAAGCGCTAACTCACATTAAACCCTGTGCCATCTTATAGCAGGCTAGAAAGACATTGTTGGAATGTGGAATCCCCAGGAATACTCTCACTTTCCTTGGGCACAGTGACTGAGGGTATTGCACCAGGTGCAACACAGGATTTATCAAGAAACTTTATTCTCTAAGTAATAATTTCTAGCCAGATACCTCACTTTAAATACCTTTTAAATTGGAAAGCAAATCCTAGAATAATTTCTTATCTTTACTACAAATTCCAAACTCAGCAGTAAATTTGGAAGAAAACAAGACATAGGTAAGGGACTGAGAATTGCAAAGAAGCCCTGAAGCTCTACTCCTCTCCCCCTGAATTAACAACCAAACTAACAAATTTGTTTTGTTACCTCAGGACAAGAAACATACAGTGTGTACTGAGAATGCTCAACTGCAGACTGGAACTGAAATGCCACAGGGTTTTTCCTCCTGGCAGGGAGGAGAACAAGTACAAAGTTGGGAGGGTATTATTAAAACTCTTCAGTCCATTGTGTAATATGTAAACTATGAAATATTTCTTAGGGAATATGCAATACCAGTGGTTACTATATATACCTACGTTTCACAGAATTGTTGAATGATTTGTGTTGGAAGGGACCCTAAAGATCATCTCATTCCAACCCTTCTGCCATGGGCAGGGTCACCTTCCACTAGACCAGGTTGCTCATCCAACCTGGCCTTGAACACTTTCAGAGATTGGGCAACCACAACTTCTCTGGGCAACCTTTTCCAGTGCCTCACCACCCTCACAGGAAAGGATTTCTTCCTAATATCTACACTAAACCTGTCCTCTTCTGGTTTAAAGCCATTAGTCTTGTCCTGTCACTACATTCCGCTTCTGAAACATCTCTTTCAAGTTCTTTTGGAAGACGCCTTTGTACTGGAAGACTGCTGTAAGGCCTCCCTAGAGCTTTCTTTTCTCCAGGGTAAACAGCCTCAACTCTCTCAGCCTGNCACTAAACCTGTCCTCTTCTGGTTTAAAGCCATTAGTCTTGTCCTGTCACTACATTCCGCTTCTGAAACATCTCTTTCAAGTTCTTTTGGAAGACGCCTTTGTACTGGAAGACTGCTGTAAGGCCTCCCTAGAGCTTTCTTTTCTCCAGGGTAAACAGCCTCAACTCTCTCAGCCTGTCTTCATAGGAGAATTGCTCCAGCCCTCTGATCATCTCTATGGCCCTCCTCTGGACTCACTCCAAGAAGTCCACATCCTTCTTATGTTAGGGGTCCCAGAGCTGGATGCAGCACTAAAGCTGGGATCTCACAAGGGCAGAGTAACCTGCCTTAACCTGCTGGCCATGCTGCTTTTAATACAGCTCAGGATGCAGTCGGCTTTCTGGGCTGTGAGTGCACACTGATGGCCTGTGTCCAGTGTTTCCTCTACCAGCATCCCCAAGTGCTTCTCTGCAGGACTGCTCTCAAACAATTCTCTGCCCAGTCTATATTTGTGCTTGGGATTGTCTTGACCCTCATGCAGGACCACACACTTGGCCTTTGCACAGTGCAACCTCTCACGCTTGCCCTGGCCCCTTTGGAGGGATCCCTTTCCTCCAGCCTGTTGACTGCTCCACACAGCTTGGTGTCATTGGCAAACTTGCTGAGGGTGCCTTGATCCTGCTGCCCATGTCACTGACAAGGATGTCAGTGCTGGTCCCTATGCCAGCCCTGAGGAAGGCCACTCCTCACTGGTCTCCACTGGGACATCACACCGCAGCTCTCATAGTGTGACTATGCAGACCATTCCTTATCTACTGAGTGGTTCACATGTCAAATTCATGTCTCTCTAGTTGAGAGACAAGGATGCTGTGCAGGATAGTGTCAAATGTCTAAATAGACGACATCAGTTGCTCTTCCCTACATACGTAGTTTTGAAATGAGATAGTGGTTTTCTCACTGCTAAGACATGGTACAGAACAATTATTCATCTATTTACCCCAGGATAGTTGAGATGCCAATAATTTCTTTGTTTTTGCTTTATAAGAACAAAATCTGAAGCAATCTATGTGGGTTGCTTTCTGAGACCTCCAATTTAACTGATTTCTCCCTTCAATTACCGGAAAAATAAGAAGTATCTTTTTTCTTAGTTGTCCCAACCTCTCACAGTCACAGAGCGAGATCTTATCAAGCCCTCTGGTTTTGTTTTCCTGGGTGTTTGGTCTCATTAGAAGAAGGTTTTGAATACATTTCTTTAAGAATGCGATACAGATAAAGAAATTTGCATTCAGTGAGGTGTGAGTTACTATAGGACATTGTGGGAAAATGATTGGTAGGAAGCTAAGGAGAGGATCAAGGAAAGTTGAAAGAGTTGTGTGAGACAGGCATTAACTTGTCTAATTCACTGAAAATTGTAAGTATATTTCCTGGATCTGTGCTCCTCCACCCACATAGCCAGAAAATAAACTTCCCAGACCAATTTCTAGGAGCATGGAATTCTTTCCAAAGAACATTATTACCTGGAAAATACATTCTCTTTTTGAAAGTGCACCTTTTGGCTGTACTTGACCTAAAGAACTTGTCTGGCAAGAACATGACTTTCTTTTGCATTGGCATTAAAAGAATTAATTCAACCCCTTTTTTTTCTGTACCGGTTCTGTTTCTGTGGGCCCTGCAGAAACATAGTTTTTGACTGGTTCCCAGTACATTAAAGGCAAAATAGCCTTTTCAAGAAATTGAAATCAAGAGATTTGAAATTGAAATCAAGAGATTTCGCATCACTCCTTGCTAGAATACTTGTCCAAAAAAGACTATAACTTGAAAGGAAAATGGAATACCTGATTGAAAGTAAATAATGAAATTGCAGATAAAATAGATGCTATAGCTCTTTGCTTAGCCTCTTCATCTTCCTGCAAAAACTGGTTTTTTTCTACACTGTGGCTTCTGAGTGGAAAACAGTAGGAATTGTATTCTCTATTCTAGTTTGGTATCAGCTGGTTATCACCTTAAGGACAGCATTCATAAATTACTCTATGTACTTGAGAGCAGCAAGTCTTTTTTCCATACCAAATACCTATACTGTATGTTGTACTGCTGGATTGCCTGGACCTGTAGGAAAGTTGGTTTTCCAGGTGGTGTTTGTGAAGAGTTCTGAGCCATAAGTACAAATGAATCAAGCAACACCAGAAAGAAGGGAAATAGCATAAAATCCTTCATTTCTACTCAGAGAGGTAACTTATCCAGTGCTGACTGTATCATCATTGTGCATGTGTAGTGTGCAGTGAGCGAGTATTCCTGTTGTGCATGGATGAGCATCCCCATCACGCTTTCTAGGCATGGATTTACTCAAGGGTCAGGAGCCTGTTCCTCATTTCCCCTCCCTTCTCCCTCTACTGCTGCCACAGGAACACTTGCTGCTCAGATCATGTGAGGCTTGCACTGTTCTCCTACCTAATACTGCTTGCAGCTACATGCAGCCTTTCATGTTTACTTCAGCTTGGAGTTGTGGGTCTGCCGGGAAGGAAATCCAGCCACGAGACATTTTAAGTAGTGGTTTGATCTTTGTCAATGAGATCGACTCAATTTAGACACGTTCCCTTGAGAGGTCAGATCTGGACTGGAATATGTTAAGGGCTGTCAGAACATTGTAAGCAGGGAAGGCAGACATTGCAGCCACCAAGGGTTTGATTCCAGCAGAGAGTCTTGTAAATGGGGATGTTTAATAGACCGTGGAGAAGTTAAAAGGAAGGATTAGACAACTGGTAGGGTCAAGTACACTTAAATAATCATAAATGCATAGGGTGGTGCTGTAATTAAAAATGCTCCTGGACTCACTCAGTTGGCCTCAGCATCGGAGCCATGCCTAGTACAGCCATAGCTTCGGTTCAAAGCAGCTTCTGTAATTGGTCCAAATCATGTGAAAGCTTTAAAACTTACACTTAGGGTTAAACTTTAAAAAAAAACAGGGTGGGAGAAAATACACTGATGATTCAGACTCTTGAATAAACAATTTAACCACACTGTAAGTGTAAGTGAAAGTATTCATGATAGCTGTTTGGAAAGCAGTTTTTTGCACAAAAAATTTTCAATTCTCATTTTATCATGTTCAAAGTAAACTATTCTCAATGAGTTAAACATGTTACCCAAAGAGCCCTGATAAAGGTTTATTAGATGAACTTTGGTACTAAATGTCTGTAAAAAGCATAAGCAACTTTTATTTTTTAAAATAGAAGGGCATTTTTTATTGAAAAAATGTTTCTTGACTATTTTGCTATCTTTAGCAAACACACAAGAGTTATGCAACTCCATTAAATACTTAGAATAATATTTCCTATGCACACTTTGCTTGTTAAGTTGAAAGAGTGTTTTCTCACACACCAGGCCAGAATCACATGACAAAATTCAAACTGATTGGTTTAGGCCTTCATTCTCTTTGATTACTTATTTGGGTCAGACATTTAGAAAGAAGATAAATATCATATTAAAAATATTGACCTTCTCCTTGAAAACACATTTTGAAACAACTTTGAGTGCTGCTGCTCTGTGCTTTGTGATGTGCTTCTTGGTAAGTTCAATTTCAGATTTATTTACATTTTTTGAGGGACAAGAAGTTGATAAATGCCCTTCTCACAGCATTGATGGAAATGTATGAGCCTGAGGTCTGTAACTGCTGGCAAGAAAGATGAGGCAGGAAAGGGCAGCCCACTAATAAAAGGATTATTCAGGATATGATACTTAAGTGACCCAAAATAGCACTTCTGTTTCTCTCATATTATATTTCTTGTAGTTGGCATACGAAAATTCAGCTGTGATCCTGGCTTCTTAAAAACCCTTTTTGCATGAAAAGTGACCTTTCTTCCTTAAATGTCCTGGCCTTTCTTGGTCCTTATGCCAATTTCAGCCATTTAGAAAGGAAGAAAGTAGCTTATCCTGCCAGTCTAGCAAAGGTTTTCAGGAAACTGAAACAAGGACTGGATCTGGAGTTTATGTGAAAACTGGTGGAGCTACACTGGAACCTGTTTAGCAACAATTAAACTGCTGAAGATTAGCTAAATTCTATCACTAAAAATATTTTATACACTTTTTAAAAATAACTTTTTATACCATAAGCAAACGTAAAAGTCAGTAATACAAAGATTGCCTTGGAATACCAGTTGTCTGACAGGAGCAGCAGGTTCTGAGGAGCATTTCGGAGGGAGGTGGTGGAGTTGCCCTGCCAGAGTCTTTTCAAGCAGCATCTTCAGGTGTTCTGGGCAAACAGCTGTTAGGCCATCGGTCCAGAGAGAAAAGTTTGATAACCCTTGAGAACTCTTTTGCCAGATGTCGGTAATCACATTGCAGGTTTTTAGCATGAAGCTCTCAGGTGATTTGTGAAAATCCAGAATCCTGCCTTTCTTTGTGAATAAAGAAGACCTGTATTTCTTGCCCGTATAATGTGCAGAAAGTGTTTATTCCTTTATTCTGTCCCTGAAGGGGATACATTCTCCTAGTACTGTACATTTTGAGATTGGGCAAAGCATGAAAGCAAAATCATGAGGAGCTGTGTTTCTGCCTGGTTCTTAGTAAGATAATAGGGAGTCTCACAGGGGATAAATGTAAGCTGCTTTTATACTTATTTTCTTAACATTATTTGTTGTGTTTTTCCCATTCTGAAAGGTGCAGGCAGGCAAACAGAAAACTGCCTTCCCTCTTCAGTTATTTTGCATGAAAGGAACAGCACATTCCCCTGTGCCCTTTCAGTACTACACAGATGCTTCTGAGTTTGTGCAGTACAGCAAGGACTTGCTCCAAGATGGTAATTTTGGGCAACTCATTCACAGCAGTGATTTTTTGTGCAAAAGCAGATCCATTCTCTGCCAGAGATGCCCTGTTCCCTGCTAGGAGGCAGCTGAGGGATTGCTCTTTGCCCAGTGGTCATGGTGGCCGTGAGCCTGTGCAAGGACCCTCTGGCTGGAACCTGGGGCTGAACCATTCTTGCAGACGTACAACACCAAAGGCACCTGGTCTGGGCAGCAGGAAAGGCTGGAGCTGCATCTCTCCATCAGGGCTGAACCCATTCCTCACAGGAAACAAGGCTGCTGTTTCACCCCAGGCCCTCCTGGAGCGTGGGTGCAGTGACCGAGACTTGTCCCACTGCAGTGCCATGCAGGCTGCAAGCAGCGGCGGATGGAGCAGCCTGCTGAGGAAAGACTGAGCATCATGAGGCCTCAAGGCAAGTATTCAAGCAAGGGTTAAAATGGCTGGACAGCTTGCCCATTAGAAAACATGGGTTTTTTTCCATAGTCACTTCCCAGTCTTGGATATACAGTCTCTAGTTACTGGAGGGATTCAGAGCTGGCACACGGAGACTCTTAAGTATTAGTCTGCCCCTGTGTGCTTGGCACCAAATTCAGACAATTTTGAGAACAGTTCAGATACTCTGGAGGGTGGTTTTGTTTTGTTTTGTTTTGGATTTTTTTCTCTTTTTTAATTTCTTTCCATAAGAAAGCAGTTCTATTTTTAGGACTTGGCCCAAATTGTTGAACCCAGTGGTTTTACTGTTGTTGTTTTTCCTCTCTTCAATCAAACTGAAGTGGTTCTGGCTGATCTGATGAGCAATGCTGCTGCGTCTCTTAAAGTTACACTCAAGGAGATTTTGTGATTGCTCGGGTGCGTGTGTTTGTATGGAAAGTTTCTCTCAATTTCCAGGAAAAAAAGGAGTCTTGGCTTCTTCCAAATCTATACTCCATGCTTGTAAATGTCTCTATTAAGCCTGGTTTTGTGGAAGATTGTGAAGGGAGGCTGGCCTAACACATTATATATTACTAAATTGAATTTTATATTTGAAGTTTTTCTCCCCAGTCTCTTCTGTTCTTTCTTGCTGCAGCTGTTTCAATGTATAATGTTTGTCTTCAACCCGCATAGATACCAGAATACCCCATTTTTATCCCCTGTGTAAAATCAGACTTCATAACAAACTGATGACCAAGAGCAGTGACTGGAGCAGTGATAAGTATCCCTATGACCTCTCTCTTTGAATACAGCACACATGTAGACCCTACTCATCCAAGTTAGCTTTTGGATGAAAGGGAATATTGCTTCCTCTGCATGGTGCTATGCTTCAGCTAATCAGCTTTTCCACCTGTGCTGGTTCCAGGGCCCAGGGGATTAAGGGTTATTTGAAAAGCGACCCGTTTTTTTCCTCTATGCATAGTGTTTAAGTTGCGACTTGCACTCACTTTGTCTGAGAGCATCTGTCCTTCTATTGCACAGGATGTCTGAGCAGGCAGGAGGTCACATGCCTGTTGCTGGCTGGTTTGGAAGCTTTCCAAAGAAATAGGATTTTCCCCAGTTTTGAGGGACCAGAGTGAGTAGCAGTCAGCCACTTGGAACCGCAAATGTCAACAAGGCCCCTGTAGACTGTCCTGAGGTCGTTTTTCCAAAGCATGGCTGGACACCTCTGCTTTGTGTTGTAACTTAGGCAGTTTTCCTACAGACTGAGACTTTAATTTGAAGAGGGGAAGGCACCTTCCAATAACTCTGAGTACAACACATGATGCCTTGAGGGCAGAGTTAAAAATCTGTGCCTGTCCTCAGGGTTTCCCTGTTTGCTGCTGGAGAGCTCTCTGCCTGGAGTCATTCTCAGCAGTGCAGCGTGGATTACCTGTAGCCACCAGCACAGTGCCTAGTAGGGACCAAGAATCACCAGGCTGGGTGCTGGTTTTCTAAACACAGTCCTGCATCCCACCTTTGGATCACTTTCTGGATGCAGACTTATGCTCTTACTAATAATGAGTATAGGCTTCAGATCTTCCTTGCAGAGCTTAAAAGCATCCAGAAGATAGATCCCAGGCTATTTTTTAGAAGATTTGAGAGCTGTCATCAAACCCGTAATGAATTGCCAAACCATTTTTAACAGTTTCCAAATGTAAGTCTAGCTCCAGGTCCTAAATCCAATAAAAAAGAAGACATTTATATGAAGTTTAGCATTTCCTGGGTCAGAAATACCCCTGATATCTTTCTGCCTCTGGCCCTGGCTTCTAGATGATCAGAAGTGTGTGAACCTCAAAACTAGCCATACTTTTCCTTGATTTCCATTTTGCTTTTCTTAGGCAGTTATGGCATTTTTTTTCTTAGATCAGATTAAAATTAATGAACATTCAAGAACCATTTAGTCTGTTTTACTTACTTTTTCACTTTTTTTTTGCCAGCAGTCTAACAATGCAATGTTCACCTAGCAAGGAGACTTAGATCATTATATGCTAAAAAGTACATTTTTCAAAGGAATGGAGGCATTTGCTTCAGTTTCCTAGGCAAATTGTCACACAAAGTAATTACATTCTGCCTACTGCATTCCTCTGCCACTTCAATTGGATATGGTGTTCCTCCTCAGTTTGTTCCCTATACTTTTGCATAGCATTATCAACTACTGTTAAATATTTGCTGTCCACCATCCCATCAGTGACTTCACTATAAAGACAGTGATTGAAGTAAGCCACAAGATAAATAAAATTAGGAGCATATTCTTGTGGAATTTACCATCCAAAATACTTGTTAGTCCGAAAATTCCAGAGGAAAGTGTTTTTAACCACGACTAGCTAGTACAATAACTTACGACAATAATTAGCAACATAATCATCTGTGGTTGTTTTGAAATGAAGAATATTTGATGTTGACTTTGGTCCAGCAATATAAAAGGGTCACTGTAGGCCATGTGCACTGGTACCTTCAAACTGTGACCACTTCTACAACAGAAGTTACAGTGGTGGGTGAATTTGAGCATGTTTGCTGTTCGTAGAGGAAGAGAACAATCAGCACTACCCAACCCACAGGCAAAATCTGGAGAAGAAGAGTTGAGGGCTCCTCTCTTGGTATGCTCACAGTAGGTATAAGTTCAGGTCTGAGTTGAAACAGCCTGATACGTGATCACTAGATAATTCCAGGGAACTTTTCTGCTGCTCCCTCATAATCAGAGTGTTTCAGAGCTCCCTGACAGAAGTAAGTCTTTTTTTCCCCTCACATTTCAGCACATTCATTCAGTAATGGCAGAATTGGGACCTGTGAAGCTAGTGTTAAAATACTAATTTTAGCTTTTCTTTGATTCCCCTAAGTTACAGAAAAAAATATCCCTTAATTTGCATGGTCTTTTTCCTTGCAACTCTCAGCCTTTAACACATTCAGTGTAGTGAACCAAAACCCCTGCTACTTGCTTCCCCTGAAATGATACCAGTTTATTTGATTTCCCCCTGGACATATTCTGCATGTCACTGGGAGGGATACCAGACCCAGTGATCCCGTAGATGTTCTTGGGTCAAGGCTGGGTCTGTGCTGCGTTCCAGGCCCACCTGCTGGCTGGCTGCACAGGGGCTGAGGTCAGGGTAGACTTGGGAAAAGCTACCCTCCATACCCTGGAGTGACAGAAGCTGGTGACCAAACCACGCCAAAGTCTTTGAGAAGGAGGAGAGTTTTCGTGGGCAGAGAAGGAAAGCAAGGCAAGGCAAGAATAATTTCTTCTGGGAGCTGTCATTATGGAGGAGCTGCTGAATATGTCGAGAACTTACCACTCAGATGCAGGAAATTCAGTTGAACAAATCTAAATGTGACCTGAAATGGCTGCTGGAAAACTAAAATAATGAAGTATCTGACCTTATTTCATGTGTTTCCTACAGTGGAAATTTCTTTGGTAGCTCTGAAATGCAGTGTTCTCTTGTCATTTGGTTGAACAGTAATGGCACAAGTGGGAAGCAGTGGAAAAGCTCTCATGGAAGTGAGAACTGTAGCCTTTGACCCTGTCTTTATTCCCCTACCAGTCTTCAGGGATTTTTAGTATCTGGCTTATTTTGATTGAAATGTGATGCCATTATGCTCCCATTATGTTTCATTGATGTAAATGTTTATTGTTCATCCATGCCAGGAGAGAAACAGTGGCAGCCACTGGTCTGCATTTCCATAACTTAGTCAAGCAAGGGTGGGAGGTGAGGGTTCCTTTGGGGTAGAGGAAGGAAGGGAGTCCAAGTCTGAACTGTACATATTTTAAAAGAAAACAGAATTCTAATTTAATTGCCTCTAAATCTTAAAGTCTGCTTGTTACCAGCTGACAGATGGTGGATGCTTACAGATACTCCAGCCCTCCTGGTCGTTTTCCTTCCTTCTTTTTCATTTTTCCTGAAGGAGATGCCAGAACTCATATTACCTCAATACAGTAAGAACTTCAGAAACCAACTCAAGCAACAGTTTTTGAACACAGAACTGTAAGACAGCATATTTTTGTGAAGTGCATATTGAGTTCAGAATTGTTTATGACTTGTTTTGCTTAATCTCTTCAATTTGAACATATATTCTGCTACTTTGAACTGAGAAGAGCAAATATCCTGCTTCTTGGAACATTTTCGTGTACTTAGAAGACAAGGAAAAACAAGAAAAAATATCATGAAGAAATATTTTTGTTTGTTTTTTTTGTGATGCACCATAACTCTACACTGCAAACATTCTAAGTTTGTAAAGCTTAGAAACTTCCTGAACTTTCTCTGCCTGTTCCCAGTGTTTTAGTATTCCTTGTAAGATGTTTGCCCTAATGGATTTCACAGGTGCATTGCTTTACAATTGCTTCATGTATCATGTATCAAATATCTTTTCAGTTTTTCTTATTTGTGGATCATAGAAATTACAATTGTCTCTTGCTTGACAAACACCTGGAAAGCAATACTATTTGTTTCATGACAGAAGGTTGTTTTTATCGAGAAACCAAGAGCAAATTTCTTTTTTTGTTGTTGTTTTGGATTTAGGGCCCCTGAAAAGAATTTTGAATTTTTGTCCTTTTTAATGCTTATTCTTTCTTGGTAGACTTGCCCTGTTTTTTGTTTGGTTGTATTTTTACATGCATAGAGACAGAGGCTGGTAATCTTTCATAAAATTTGAAATCTAGCAGGAGTGAGTTCTGTACTCTGCAAGTTTTTTGGTTTCCTTTCTAGAGGAAACCTCTAACAGTGAGGTATTTAGACCTTCACCACACTGCTAAGGCTGTGAAGCCCATGGGCACTGCCCATTGGAACAAACCAGAAGGTTCCTCATTCTCTTGATGTTGCACTAGGAGTGGAAATGTCAACAAAGGTGTGTTTAGAACAGAAGAACATGATATAAATCTGTACAGACCCCATTCCTACAAGGCAACAGTGATGGTGTGATCAGCTGTGTGATTATCAGATAGAAGCGCAAAGCTGTTCCGCCAGTGACACCAGCACAAGCCCAAAGTTATGAAACTTGTGCCAGCAGATATGGGTGAGGATACTGAGTTGCTGAGTGCTGGGAGCATCCATGAGCCAGCTGCAGCTATCAGACCTCATGAGAAGAAATAGGAAGGTTGCAGAATGAGGGGAGATGATGAGGCAGGACCTCCAGGGAAGGCTGGTCAACCCCACTAGGCCTCTTCACCTTCTGACAGTGCTACAACATGAGGGCAAAGTGAAATAAAAATGTAGCTGCTTTACTAGAAAATACTGAGAATCACTGGACTGGAGCTCAAGAGGGGAAAGAAAGAAGTATCTTAAAAAGTGACATCTGTAAATATTTTTCCTGTCAGTGTAACATTTCTTCTTTTGGGAGAGACAAGTCAAACCCACAGGCTTCAGGAGTAAGAGAAAAGGCCACTCAGGTTTCCAGGACAGGCTTGGGTCTCCTGTTCTGCATGTTGTCTCTGCTTGGTCTCCAGCTCCCCTGCTGGGAGCCAGGAAGGGCAGAGCATGGCCAACAGGCCAGGTTCTTCTGATCACAGCTATCCCTCTGTGTGCTTGCCTGGTGTGTGGCCCTTGCTAATGCCGGCTGAAATGTTCTGCATGTTTTTATAGAATTGTAGAATGTTTTGGGTTGGAAGGGACCTTTAAAGGTCGTCTAGTTCCAAACCCCCTGCCATAAGCAGAGACAACTTCAGCTAGATTATGTTGCTCAGAGCCCCATCCAGCCTGACCTTGAATGTTTCCAGGGATGGGGCAACCACCACCTCTCTGGGAAATCTGTTGGTTCCAGTGTTTTACCACCACATCATAAGAGAATTTCTTCCCCATATCTAGTCTGAATCCACTCTCTTTAGTTTAAAATCATTACTCATTGTCCTATCACCACAGGCCTGCTAAAAAGTCTGTCCCCATGTTTCTCGTAGACCCCCTTTAGGTACTGGAAAGCTGTAACAAGGTCTCCCCAGAGCCTTCTCTTCTCCAGGCTGAATAGCCCTAACTCTCTTTACAGGAGAGGTACTCCAGCCCTCTGATCATCTTTATGGTCTCCCTCTGGGCTTGACTCAATGGCTTTCCTGTGCTAAGGACTCCAGAGCTGGATGCAGTACTCCAGGTAGAGTCTCACCAGAATGGAACAGAGGGGCAGAATCACCTCCCTTGACCTGCTGGCTTTAATGGGGTTCTGCAGGGGCTTGGACCATGAATATGCTTTACCACATGATATCCTAAGAGCTGCTGTTCCACTGTCATCTCCTGGGTGCATGTGAATATTTCAGGGGCAGCCATCTGCCTGTCTATGTGCACACCTGGCTAACTGGGTGCAGCTATATGGCCATCAGCTGAAGGTCTGCAACATTGCCCTTGCGTTTGGCTCAGCGTTCAAGAGCTTATTTGACTGCCAGGGGTCCTGGCATGGTGGATGCAAGACAAGCCCACTCAGGGAGGGTTACATAGGAAGTGCCAAGCACTATTATCACATGGATTTTCTCAAGGCAAGAGAGGTCTTCTCCTGGCCCAACAAACCTGCTGTAGGATTGTACTCCAATCTCACAGTACAAAGTTACTTTTGTACGGCAGTTCAAGACCATAGAATCCTTGCTGCAGTCTGAGCTTTTTAGTCCACATGAGCCATGAGCTGCTTGCTGGCTCCCCCTCGACAGACAGCTAGGGACATATCTTATAGTGGATCCCTTTTCCCAAGAGATAGTTCTTCTAAATATGCCACATTACAATATAAAAAAACAGATGGGCCAAGGTTTTGTTAGAAGTACTGACTATCAGATCTGAGAAAGTGAATTGACTTGATAATGGAATGAAAACCTTGGGTTTTTTTAAAAAAATCAGTTTACAAAATGGAGACCATGGAGCGGGGAGGGAGGGGAGAATTAAGTTTAGAACTTAATTCCTCCACACTCAACAGGCTCATTTACAGGAAGAATACAACAAATCTCTTGTTTTTGCAGCACAAGGCCTTTATACAGGTAAACATGTTGAGAATGTTGCCTGTAGTGTTTGCCCAGCTAGACCATAAAGAATTCCTGGTAGCAGAGGGGATCTAGTGCCATTGCCCAGCCCCAGCAACCTCTGCTTTCCTCCTGCCTCTCTCTGCCCTGCTGCCAGGGAGGGAGACTGCTGGAATCATACTATTCCTCTGAAACTGTCCAGCGGGTTTATTCTGAGTACAGACGGAGTGGTCTTCAATTTTGCAATTACAGAAACAAGAATATCCTGTCGAGCTTTCTCGCTTTCCTCCCTTCCCCACTGCCACCGCTTGGTATGACTGTAGGGAATATAAATGGAACAGGAAATTTGACCGCATCCAGGATCAATGTCATTAAAGACACATCTTGTTTTAAAATCTAATTTTATATAACTGCTGTGTTATATAATATGCTTTTGTTTGTCATCTTGATTTTTATCGAGGTAGTGTACATTCCCCTGGACCTTTTCATGAAGGAATGTTTATACCTGTGGGCAGGCACTAATGGCAGTGAAAGGCTTGCATTCATGGGAACAGCATTTAGCAATTCATGGTTGCCAAGGTAAGCAACAAAGGCATGCCCTCTGCCACTCCACTGCCTCTAAAAGAAACAGTCTCTAAGGTAACAGGCTAGCACCCCTTGAGGCCAAAAATCTTTAGCTTTTTAGACAGAAAAACACATTAAATAATACCAAGAAAAGCATTTTTTTTTTGTCCAGGAATTTTTTTTCTTCACAACAGAGAAGGGGCTCAAAGTGTTCTATTTTTGGTTCTGCACAGGAATTTAATTCAGCTGCTGCCCAGTCTTTGTGCACTCAACACCCCTTTGACAGTTTAGTTTCGGGGGCACATGGGACTAATGAGCCAAGGCATGACTGCAGTTGGAGACTGGCGCCTCCCAGGCCTGCTCAAGTGAATAGGCAATTTCTCTGATTAGCTTGGAATTTGCAGCATTATCTGGATGGTTATTTGGCATGAGCCCTTTTTCCAGGATCACAGTCAATTTGAGAGATTGAGTCACCTGAAGAAAAGGTCTGCCGAGACAGCAGTTGCTAGATGCTACTTGTGATACGATGGGAGAATGGGCTTCCCCTCTTGACTTCATCTTGCTCTGCACCTGCTTGCCAACCTCTTTTATCTTGTTGCAGCAAAAGGGAAGAAGTAGGTGAGTCATCACATTTTCCTAGTGCAAGACTTCAACTGGGAGAAGAAATAAAGTATAGAGGGCTGTTTTTAAAACTGAAAGCTAACAAAAAGTGAAATGTAACAGGCAGATCACCTTTCTGCTAATGCTAGTGTGTGCGAGACTCACTGCATGCTAAAGACAACTTGTCTTTGCAAGACATTCATGACTCTAACATGGATACAGTTTGCTGTATGTGGGGAAAAGAAAACAAGCATCTTCTGGAGTATTTTTCTTTCTAAATGACTCAAGTTATCAAAATTGCTTGACATTACAAAAGGACAATTCATAGACTGTAACAGAGTAATACAGGACTTGCTGGATGTAATATGTCTTTTTATACCTGATGCAGTTCCTGCAATTCCTAGAGTTCTAACAAAGGTCTTAGAGCTCTTCATGAGAGGAGAGACGTGTCCTAGAACCCTTTTGCAGCTTGTTCAACAGACTTAATGCTGATATTAATAAGTTTTTACTCAGAACAGAGGCAGACTGATAATCAGACCTAGTTGTATCTTCAGGTGTTCAATATATGACTCACATTTCAGTGAGTCTTTGGGAATAAACGTCAAGTTGTTAAGCTAACAGTACAAGGGAAAGATTATTTCCCTACTTTTTACTCAGTCTGACAGAAAGGTTGCTGCCCTCACTGCACTCAAAGAAAGGACATATGTTGCTGACAATCCACTTTCATTTCATGTTCTATAGACTAATTATGGAATAACGATGGACTTTCCAATGGTTCAAAGCAAAATAACACAAAGAAGAATAAACAAGCAAGTGAATTAGTTACATCATCCACCCCAGAAACACCAACAATGCGACAATTTGTTATTATGCAAAAGACGCAAAGTTGAGGCTGTGCCAGGAAGTATCCAGACAATCCTTTTAAGTTCAGCACCTTGTCACGTCCACATTTTGATGCAGCGCACATTCACATGCTGTCATGCAAGAGGAGTCCTGTTTCTTTTGAGACACAGATCGACTGCTGCTCACTAAAGAAGAAACAATTTGGTATTTGTTTATTGCACGTCTTTATTCACATCTCAGATGCACAAAAGGAATTAAATGTCACCTAAGGTAGGATGGAGACGTTGCCATCTGAGCAATCTGTGCCTGTTGTCTGAGGAAGCAATAGTGTAAGCAATAGCTTAGTGTGCTTAGCACATGCCCACAGCACTGAGCTGGGCAGTCATAGCCCCTTCCATCTAGAACATGACCAAGTTGTGAAATGAGTCTGGTCAGGAAAACAAAGCACCAAACCTCTATTTTCTTGCACATTCTCAGGAGTATCCCTATAGATTTGGCTGAAACGTTTCGGAAACATTTGTCTTGAGGAAGATAGGCCATATGCAGAACTCCAATTTGACACAATTTTAACTAACAGAAAATAAGTTCCTGAAAGTTGATGTTTGAAACAACAGTAGTAATAGGGAGCTGTATTAGACTTATCATGAACTAGCAAATAATAAGAACTAAAGATTGATTTATAAAAACTAGTTTTTCAAAATGCTGGCTTCAGTTAATTTCCTTGAACTTAGTGTTGATACCACAAAGTAAGTTAACATAGGAACTGCATTCTGTTTCTATAATTATAAAGTATTATTTCATGTCTAAGCTATCATTATTAGCTGAACAGTCTAAACTCTTTTCTGTTTTTTTCCGCCCAAAGAACCATTATAATGTTACTGTGAAAAGACAGAACCTTGGGAAAATTAAAGTAAAAACTGATTGCTCATACTTTGACAATGTGGTTTATAAAGCCTGTGTTCCAACAGCTATAAAATACTTGCATTTCCCTGTCAGAAAGATGAAAATATAACCACCATTTGTTTAGCAGCTCTTAACTGCAGCTGGAAAATATATTAGTTTCATATTACTTAATTACCATCACATTTGTCTCATATTTTTGATCTGTACTTTTTCAGATCCTAAGGCAGTGTACACATGCATTTATATATCATTCATTTTCCAAAGTACACGTAATCTGACATCTTAGGGGTTGATCCAAAATTCAGCAAGGTCACTGGGAAGACTCCTAGCTAAGCATTAGTCTATCCCCCTTATGTTCTGAGCAGATCTTTTCCCCCTAATGTATGCCCTAGATTTCAGTAGCTGCTCCCAGAGTAGGTACAGGGACTGTGGTAATGAGATTCCTTTTTCACATTCACATTTTATTCCACTGTTTAGCATAAAGTTGACTGATGATGAGATTTCAAATAATCAGTGTTTTATACAGCAGATGGCTACTGGAGCTTTAAGCATAGTCTTCCTATAACATTTAAATTGAGCTAGTGCCCAATATTTTTGTCCCAGAGTTGGGAACGTCATTTTAGTTTCAGACACATGCTGGAGAGCCCAGCCTCTTATTCAGACCTTATCAAAGTAAGGCAAATGTCTTGATACTTCAAAATTGAAGAGGAAGTAATTTGAATATAAGAATTCTAGGACAGATTAGCAATATTTCTGGTCCCAGTGGCTGCTACCACACTTTTAGCTTTTATTTTGTAATATTTTATAATTGTAGTATTTACATATTAATTTCCCTGTCTATCCCAGATCTAGAAGAGCAGAAGTCCAAAACATTTGTAAAAAAAGACCAACCTAACATTTTAGGAAGCAAGGCAAGCTTTGGGCAGTACTGACTCTAAGAATAAGTAAAGACCTTTAATTTTTCTTCAACTACTTTGCCCTTCTTCACCTCAGCATTGGTCAGGAAATCTCAAGACATTAAAAGGTAGACGTCTTAGATGAACGAAGACAAAAATAGTGATGCCTAATGGAATATGTATTAGTGAACAGAAAATAATGGTGAACTGTGTTATCAAGGATAATTAATTGTGTAGTAGTAGATACTCATGAAGGAGAGGAGCCCTTCTCTCAGACCAGTGTATTTATGGCTAGACTGAGTTTTGTCTATTGAATTGTTTCTCTGAAAATTCTTGTATAGGCCATGTTTTTTGTCTCCTTCTGTCTTAAAAAGAGTTGAATGCATTTACAGGTAAAATATCATTAAATATTGTTTTTCTTTCAATCACATGGGTTATGAGTATAGTCAATAACTAGAAGCTAGTAATCTTATCCCTGTGCACTGCTACTTACCCAACCACAACTAACATTCCTCATTGTTATAAATGATTGTCACCTTGTGGTGCTTTCCTGGTATTTGGGCTTCTCAAGATCTCCCCAGTTCGCTACATTTATGTCTTATTGTAACTACGGCTGGTTTAGCGGTGATGATACATGGGGGGAAGGGCTCCACCTTATTCTCAAACCAAGAAACAACTCAATGAACTGACAGCTAAAACCATCTTTTGCTTTTAAACTGAGTAAAAGTGATGGGAAGTCACTGAGAGACAGTAAATGTGAACCACTTTTAAATGGCAACCTAGCTTTAAATGGTGCTTTGACAACACACAGAAAACTATTTATTTTGGGACTTACAGGACTTCTGCAGAGTTGGTGAAAATACAATGAAAATGGTGATGTTTATATAATCTATAAATAAAACAGTAAAGAAACCCAAGTCCCACCAGGATCACAAGTTAAAAAGGAGCAGGGATAAACAAAATAATTAATATATGGATTGGTTGATTTTCTTTTCCTTAATAAACAATGAAGTCCTTGATATAAACATATTTGCAGATATGTATAAACATGCAAAACAGAGAAAATGAAAATGTTTATCGAGTTCTGTTTCCCAAAATACTACTAACAGGAAGCAGTCAAAGGTTTCACAGAAAGGAACTGGTTTCTTGGATTCACAAATAGAGTATCTTAAGAGTGTGGGTTTGGTCCTAGGAAGGCACAAAACCACTCAGATAACATTTTCTAGAGATAAAATTATTCATAAAATACAGCCTGATTCAGACAGAAACACAGCCTGACACCACATGTATGAAATTGTCCACATGAACACGTGTATTCTTGCTCACTCACCCAAAACATAAAATTTTCACTAAAAGTTATCATTATCCTCATTATCATATATAGTAGAGAGGTGACTCTTGATAAATTGAAGTTGAAAAATAGCAACCTCAAGTGTTTGAGGAGGCAGAGGGAATTATGTATTTTGGTTCTTAAATTTCCTCAGGATTATTTTCTGACAGTTCATCCAAAATTAATGGAAATGCGTCTTAGTACTTTGGATTCAATGCAAAGTCACTTTCTTTTCCCCAGAGTCTACTACCTATAAAATGTAAATGTTTCCATTTCTAATCTTCAAAGTAAATTACAACGGATGAAGGGGGGATGCAAAAAGTTCCATTAGGCTAATCTCCATAGACACAGGATTAACAAAAGTCTATTTTTCTTGTAGACATCCTAATATATTTATGGTAATGGTATAATTTTTTTTTAAATACACTGGTGAAGGAATCACCAAACATACAGATAAAGGAAGATTTGAAAAGTGAAGATAATTTTAGTAGAA
Organism: Dryoscopus gambensis; assembly: GCA_013389985.1. Taxonomy (NCBI): domain Eukaryota; kingdom Metazoa; phylum Chordata; class Aves; order Passeriformes; family Malaconotidae; genus Dryoscopus; species Dryoscopus gambensis. The sequence goes on from WEIT01007413.1 coordinate 64,588, forward strand.
TCAATAAAGTTTGCTCTGGGATTTGAGAAAGCTGAAGTGAATGACCTGGAATCATTTAGTTCCTTACATTTCCCAAAATATTGGCAGGAAATAATAAAATGCATTTGAGAAATTGCACATGATTCTCATTAAGTGCCAGTAGAACTCGGGCATTCCATTTCTGCCTAACTCAAAAATGGAAATATAAACTCTATCGTTCTTTATACAGTATATATAAGGCTGAAGAAGGCTTTCAGTCACTGAAAGCTATGCAGAATGAGAACATTCTTCTATGTTTCCTACTGGTATTATACATTCAACTTGAAGGAATATGGAAAGGGTTTGGAAAGGTGTATTTTGTTGTTCAGTGGACCACTACTGCTCAGGTTTGTTAGATAAGAGTCACAGATTCTGGAAGCGGCAGGCTGGGTGCCAGGATTCACGGATTAGATAGGATGTAAATTTATGCATTGCTACATTTGCAGACTTTCACAAAATGGGTATAAAGGCACCATTCCTTAGGCTAATACAACAGAATAGAGAAGATGATGAGGTCTCTACTTAGCTTGAACTATTTGGCCTAGGAAGTTTGCAAAGTGTTTGCCAGGTTTTTTACATCCTTATCAGTAAGTTTTCTAATATCAGCAAAGAAAACTCATAACACTTAACTAAAGATTTTAGTTCTCTAGGCTTTATCAGCAAATGCCCACTCCTGAGTATGCTTAGGTTTTACACCTGAGCTGCTGATAAGTGATTTCCAAAAGCGCTGTGTGACTGCCTTCTTCCACTTGCATTGCAGTCAGGGAAAACTTACCTTCAAGTTTTAATATGTCCTTCACAAGGCTGATTTAAGGGATCTCCAGAAACTTCTTTTTGGGCACTGTTTCTCTAAATAATTTTTTTCACAACCCACTTCCTTATGAAGTGTGTGCTTTGACACAGATCAAGAAAATGTGGAAATCAACAGAACAGTTACTACAAAGTTAGTTACTACTAACTTTGCTGAAAATAGAATCAGGCACTTCAAGTTTTGAAAGTGTCAGGCCAAAACTAGAGTGGCAGAGACAGCTGAAGGCTTGTCAGAACATTACTCCTGGACTCTCAACTCCCTCTCACCAGAGCAGGTACCTAGACTTGCGTGCACAGTAGTGACCAAGATTGGAATGACCCTACTGGGATAAAAAAAAGCTAATGGAAGGAGGTCACTGTCACACCAAATTCTGATCAACTCTTTTTTTTAGGATATGGAAAAAGATTATTAAAAAAACCATTAGTTTTCATTTTTGTGTTGATAAGAAGGAATAGAGAACATTCTGAACCATTCAGCCTTTTGGGAACTTTCAGAAATCATGCAGAACCCTTCAGCAGACAGGGATGTACTCAGTTGTCATTTGCATAACCACCTATAGCTAATTAGGAAGAAGAGTTGAGAGAGCTGAAATGCCAGAGGTTATGGATATGTCTACACTGTAACTCAGGTGCTAAGCCTGTTTTCAGACTCTGACTTCTATTCATTTTCTTCCACGGAAACCTGAGGTTTGAGCTGCCCTTTGGAACAAATCTAGTCTTCCCTGAGATGAAATCCGCTAATTACTTTGAGAATAATTTATTTTCAGAAAACACTAATTTGGCTTGTTCAGCCTATGCAGTTTTCCTATGTCATTCTAGCAAATTTGTTCTCTTGACTACCCTCTCACTAAGTCATAATATGCTCCATGGTGTGCATTACTTACACATCATGCTATAAGGACACCACTGCAGCAGGCTGAAATGTTCTGAAAGGTCACAACATAAAATAATTATGTCTTAGGCCATGGGGGCTTCCTATGGATTCCAGAGAAGACAGTAGGTAAGGTGCTCCACAGCATAGCCCCGAGCAGTATGGATGTGAGTCACTCTGTGCCATCTGGTGTAGGATTGCTCCCTGAGGGGAAGTCTGTAGTAATGTGGCTGTAGCTATTGCTACAGAGATAAAATTGAGAGTTCCTAAACCAGGGAAGAAACAGAGGAATTTTAAAGGATCCTCAGAAGGATTTGCAAGATCTTAGGGGGAAAAATATTTACAATCTATTCAGACAATAAAGAGGATGATGGATGAAAAGCACACCAGTTGGATAAAAGAAGCTTTCTACTTCTGCCAGTTCTTCATTGTAATATGCCTCAGCCAGGCCCCAAATAGAGATTTGCTCTACCATAATTCCTGCATTCAGTTACCATTGAAATATATTTATTGCTGGTGGTTAGCAGTCAGCCTTTGAAATGGTGCACTAAGTGCCTCATTTTTATATTATTTAGTCAGAAAAAGTAATAATTTAACTTTGTTTTGCAAGTATTCTGACAGACCAAGGAAGGCTTTCTTTTTTTGCTGTCCAGCGACTGGGTGAGTCCCTTGCGGAACATTTGGCATCTGAACACTTGAGTGTTAAATGCAGCATCTTTTCTCCTTAAGCAGGGTGATATGCACTGAAGGCTCAGCCCTTCTTCCTTCCCCTGTCCCAGATCCTTGGAGACAGAAGAGGCAGAACAGTTCCCCGAACCAGCATGAGGCTTTGCTTCAGATACACTGTAGGAAGGATTGTGCCATTCTGGCAGAAATGAGGAGCAATTATTCCTGCTGTTGTTGAACCTTCCCTTCAGGAAAAGACATGGACCAGGGAGATGAAAGATGTTGAACTATAGACCTGCTGTGGCTGGCACACAGCAGAGCCTCCTCAGCATGCCACCATCTGGGATATGCCACCAACTATAGGAAGAAACCTATGTGAAAATGGAAAATGTGCTACAAATGTACAAATGTCTTTCTCAAGAATTTCTGCTTCCCAGAGAGATTTGACAATTCTGCTTCAGTACCAGCTGGGGTGTGGCAGGCAGTCTGGCCAGGAATACTGGCAGAAATGTGGGCAAATGCCAAGTGAAATCGCTTCAGTACCATACGTGACCTTCTAGCAACCCGCGCAGAAGCGATGCGGTGTGGCAGCCTGTGAGAGCTCACTGCAGCAGCGAGTTCCTCTTCAGGTAACGGTGCTTTGGCGGCCGGTCTCTCCCAGCCACCCAGTCTTGAAGGAAAGGGGATTGACTTGGGCAGGTTTGGTGGGTGCACTCACTATTTTATTGACTTCTTTCTTTGCAATAGAGGTATAAGGAAGTGAAGGATCTGTTGGACATACAGAAGAAATCATATGCATTTATGCTAAAGTTTAATCTGAGGCTATTAACATAGGAAGAGCAATGTAAAAGAGAGGAGTAGTTTTTTTATATCACTTCACTCCTAGGAGAGCACACAAGGGGAATCACAACAGATTTCTTCTTGGTGCATTTGCTCTGTTTACTAGCTTGGAATTTGGTGGGTTTTGGTATATTGGGCAATATTGAAATGCTGGGACGGGAAAAAAAGCCTCAAACTGTTCCATAGGCTGTTACAGTCTTATAAATTTAAATAGTAAAGTAAATAAAGTAGTGTGCCTGGCAGTTCTCTTTAGCTGTAATAGACATATATACTTACGAGCACAATGGATTTTGTTAGCCATCACTTTACTCCCACAGCAAAAAAATCATCCATTTACTAAAAGTCTAGTCAAAAAAATGACCCTAAATTAATGATAATTAAAAACAGTTCTACAGGCACTCCCCAGTTTTGTTTTAATTGTAGAAATCTTAGTTTATGTGCAAAATTTTGTTTTAAAATCCTACGGCTCTTGTTCAGGAAGGCTTTTCTTCCTCTTTGGGGAGCTAATTCCTTTGCAGAGTTCATGCATAAATACATATGTGTATTAGGCACACCCAAGATCTGTGAACCGGTCTTTTGGTCTTTCTAGTACTAGTGCTAGTACTACTACTCCTACTAGTAATAGTAGTAGTTTTGTTTTGTTTTGTTTTGTTTTAATTATTTTATTTTTAGCTGCTTATGCTTCTACATGTGAGTAGTTCCAAAGTGAGCAAAGTTGCTGAGGTGGGTATCTCATTCAGAGAAAGTAAGTAGACTTAAAACATGCCTAGCTTGATTCAATAATCGTGGGATGCTCTACACTGGCACAGCTTTCCTTGTGCCCTTTTCCTCACCTTTCTTCAACATACACTGTGGCACATCCTGAAAGAAAAGTCTCCCACCACCACTCCCTTGATATTGATATAAAGGCAGCTTCACATCCACCCAGATTCTTCCCTTTCCTCAGTAACCATGAAAATACAACATCCATCTTTTTCTCTCTCTGACTGTGTCTTTGGACTTTAAGCCAGGTAAGAATATGAGCTATAAATTGAAGTGAATTATACAGCTGGGTAAATAAAGTGAGACGAAAGGGAGAAAAAGGGAAATGTGTTTCCTATCACAGAGTTAAAAAAACAGATTTGGCACACAAGGGGAAAAAACAAAACAGGAAACAAGTTTCTACATATAAATTAAACTTTTTCACCCTAAAACTTTTTAGATAGCCCAGGAGTAATAAGTACCTGTGTTTCTTGGACCAGCAAGGCAAGCATTCCAACACTAAATGGCTTCCTGTTCAACACGTTCAAAGCCAGAGACTGTTTTTGGGGGTTGGTTAGAAATATGTGTGAAGTATGCACTTTTACTTCAGGCCAAATAAAATGTTTTTAATCTCCTTCCCATCCCCCTACCCACACCCCCCCACCAAAAAAAGAGAAAAAAAAGTAAAAAAAGCTAAATGTGACCAAAGTTTTCTCTTTCACTGAGGAAGTTCAACGATTAGCCTTCAGTTAATGTGCAAATATTCTCACTTCCATGTAAAGATACTTAAAAGGGAACTGGTCAGTGTCATTCTCCACTGGCATTTGATGCTGTTGAACTATAATAAGTAGGTGCATACAGAAGCTGAAGAACTTGGTCCCATGCAAAGACAGGAAAACAGCAAATATTTGAGGGTGCAAAGTGTGTTACAGTATTTTCCCCCATTAGTGTCAAAGCTATAATTCACAAATTTTTGATCCATTTTCTTCTTCTACCACATTAGCCTCAAATATTATTTGGTACTACATTTTGTTTGCCCATAGATCTTTAGGTTTTTGTTCGGGTTTTTTTTTAGGTTTACAAGGTAAGACGCATAGGGAAAAAACATGGAGCACCATATGCCATGGCTGTGCCAACATAAGGGGGTTTTCTAGTTCCTCAGTGAAGCCACAGGGTCTTTTTTGAAAAAAAAAAAACAAACCAGAAAAGTGGACTTTTTTTTTTCTTACAGCTGGAGGGCAATAGGTACATCTAACTAACCTAGACCTCATTTTTTCCCTTTCTATAATTTCACTAATTACTGCTTCTAGTAACATGTTTTCTCCCAACTCCAAGGAAACAGAAGCCATGTAAGAGGTAGCCAACTATTTTCTTTTAGTATTTTTGTAATTCCAGTGTTTTTGAGCAAACTCAGGTTCTAAACACTGTTCTGTTTCAATATTTGAAGAATGCTATGTACCGAGTACTGTCCAAGCTGGTATGCTGTTGTGAGGCATCAGTCTTGTCTCTTGCTCTTATGCCACCTCGAATGAACTGAGCTGCATACTTTGTTTTGGTTCTTTCTGCGTAATTTTTACAAAAAAATCAACCAACCAAAAAAACAAACAACCCCTCCTTCCCCCATTGCTAGGCCCTTATGAACATTTATTTTTGGGTTTTCACTTGAAGAAAATGAATCCTGGGCAGAGTCTCCAGTCTCACTTAAATCAGAAAAATTCAACCTGTGCTGATTTGCACCAGAATAAGAAAGGATTTTCTTTAGGCCCTGCCAAATATAGTAGTCTTTTCAGAGGTTCTGAAGATAGAACTAACAAAGTTAGTGGAAGTTAATGAATGTGAGATGGACTTCACTGATTACTCATCCTCGCACCTCCACGTACTTCAATATCATACCATACTTGATATCCAGAGCTATTCCTGGGGTGGGGAGGCCAGCGGGAGAAATGACCAGTAAAGGATAGGTTTCCCTCCTTGGAAGTCCAGCTTTCCCAAGGAGAGTTGTAAGAATTCAGTTTCTATTGATTCTGTGGCAGCTGCTCAGTGAGGCTCTTCTACTACCTCACTGGAGCACTTAATTCAATTTCGGTTCAACTCTATTGTCTTCTACCCTTCAGACTTCTTCCTTCCCACAGACCCACCCAAAACAAAAACACCACATTTGTTTGTTATTCTGAACCTTGCAACTTCTTTTCCCCTGACCTTCACCATTAATACTTTCGTTTCTGTTCTAGTTCCTTCACATTTAATATCATGTTTCTACATATCAGTAATTTTTCTGGTGTGTTAAGTCAGTCATTATCTAACTAATGTGAATTCTCAGGAAGGGGGAATAGGTATAGGTATGTACTCTAGAAACTTCAGGATCCAAACCTTCTGTATAGTCATGCTGGCCAAACTTTGGGCTCACAGCAATAATCAGTATCAAAAGGTTAAAATACAAGGTAATATACTCTGGTATAATCAATATGTTTCTTTTAACTCAGTCTATTTTTCTAAAGTTGGCTTTTAAAACTCAAGAAGAAAGAAAGAAAAGAGAAAGAAAGAAAAAGAAAGAGAGGTGGTCAAGAACAGAAATCTAACTAAAACTGGAAAAGAAAACCAAAGCAAAAGAAAGATTTCAGGGAGAATTTATGGTAGTTTAAATCCCTATTTCTTTTGCCAGGTAGAGAAATCCTAAGCCTGTTACATGATCTTAAAAATCTTTCCAAGTCCTTCAGTGAATCACTGCCATTACCAATATGGGCAGAAATTTACTATATCAGCTTCCCAGACACTGAACACAGTGTTGGCAGAGGTGATAGATATTAACTCAGTGAGTCAGATAGGGTGTTCTTTTTTTATCTTCAAGGCACACAGGAGCAGCTCCAGCCATGTTGCCCCTGCAGCTGCTGCCGAAAGCTGGCTGGCCATCGTGATAAGGCTGGAACTGCTGATGATTGGTACTGCAAGACTTGCATGGTAACTTCAAGCTGTTCCAGAAGGCAATGAGTCTATTACTGACATCCTGGAGTAGTTCCCTGAGGTCATGTCAATCATACTCAGGAATCTAGGAAAATCCCAACAAATAATACTGTTACTGTAATTATAATGATACATAGTTGCAGGCATCATTATCTCAGTTGATAAACTTTATCAGTCTCACAAAGCTCCCTCACTGGAGCTTTGTACCTGTGACATTATTTACTGTGGAAAATTTCACATTTAACCTTTTTTTTTCTTGCCCAATTCTAGCATACACCCCTTTCAGATACAGCTGCTTAAACAAAGTGGTTTGGTTTTGTGGAAGCAAAATCCATACCTTACTCTTTACTTAATGGGAATTTGTTTTGTTTGTTGGCAGGAAAGACTTTTGAGTATTTTCTGTACCTCTCCGAAAGAAATAGCTATCGCTGAAGGTGATCAGGATAGAAGAGAGCAAAGAATACACTCTGCACTCAGTAGAAACACAGTGAGAGCAATCTGATGGTGCTCTTCAGCAGCTGTGTGTGCCATGGAATCATTATATGGCTTCTGCCAAATGGAATCAGTGGATGAAGTAACAGCCAGAGTCTCAAGTTGCTCTTCAAAAGACATCAGATTTTGTTTCTCTAAGTTTTCCATCCTTTTCTGCTTTCAGCATTCCATCCTTAGAATCATTTAAGAAGTCTGAATTTCAAAACCGAATACTCACTGAGAAAGTTAGGCTATGCTGACCTATAGCTGGGAAACACCAGCCATTTCTTCCAGATGAATACATCCCTCTGTGCTTGTCTTGACATTGTACTTTTCCTCAGTGCCAGCTGGCCACAGGACAAGGAAGAATGCCAGGGAGATGGGTACATCTACCTCTCCTTGTGAGGAAACCTACTTACCAGAGTACACCCTATCTCTGGTACCATACCTTTGAGTCACCCCAAAACATCAAATCTACAGGACTTATGTGTTTGAAAATTTAGCACAAGGGACTTTTGATCTTTTTTTCAACAGCCTTTGCATTCATCCTGTTGGTCTGTACCCTTTTGAAGAAGGATATTGAGGATCAAGGGCTGTATTCATTAAATGATCTGGACAGTCTTACATAGCAATTGCTTTTTCAAAACAGTCACAACTGACCCATCGCATTTCTGATGAACAACCAAATGGGTACCAGTTCACTTCAGGGAGATCAGGGGTGCTGTCCCAGACTGTCTTAAACAAGTTTCCAGCTATTTCCAGGTCACAAAAATTCCAGGGTCTTTTGCAGCTCACTAGATTAAAGGCTGCAAGTCCTGACAGTGTGACTTCAGGTTTCCTTGAGTGCTGTACCGCAAGAACAGCCAACAGGAAGTCAGCAACAGACTAATAGGAAATAAATTGCAAGCTCCTACAGGAATTTCTTTCCTAGTCTGCATAAATTACTGAGGCACTAGCCTGGTGTTAAAGAGAGGTTGCTTGACTGTTATTCGCTGGTAGATGTCAAGGTTCTGGGTGCAATGACTGACCTGCTCCATCTGCACCTGACAGTGATTACCTGCAGTGCTCCTCCTCCCCTTAGGGAAGAGGAATTCCTTCCCCTCAGAATTAAGTATCTTGATGGGAGATTGAATCAAATTCAAGTGCAATGCCAGTCTAGGTGATTGATTAAAAGTGTTGCTTAGTGTTATTAGCAGTAAAGCCTTTTCAGGAGCCATACAAACTGTAAACCAGCAAGTCTCTCTTTCTTCCTTGTTCTCGGCCAGTATGTAGACACACACACGTACACATATGTATGTGAAAGAGCTCAAATTAATTTCAGGAATGCCCAAAAGTCATTGAGTGTGCTGGAAAATGGCATCAATGCAAGGCTGACACCATGACTATTACTGCATTTGAACGCTGCCAACTCTAGAGAAATGCTCTAACCAGGTAATTCAGAAACAGGAACTAATTCATTTTAGCCAGCTTGTTATCAAGACACCATATATTTACTGTAGACTAATTCATCAGTATCTTATCAAAAACAGGGACTTGCCACATGACATAGTGGTGCTTGAGGATCCTTGATTTCTTCTGAACCATATGGAGCAGTTCTGTCAGAAGAAGAGTGGAAAGATGCCAGCAGGAGCAAGTAAGGGGGAAAGAATCCTGAGAACATGACCCTTTGGTTATGCTGGGGGTCCTTTTCCTTTTCTTTTTGTGCATTTAGAAAGCGGCTGATGTGATACATTTTGCAAATAGATAAAAATACATGCACAAGAGCTGGGAACATTTTGTACACAGATGTGAGTCAGTACTTGGCAGGTGGCTAATGGGAATCAGATTTCCCAGACAATAATTACATTTTCAAAATAAGAATTAAAGAGACAAGAGAAAAAGGACTTATTCCCATTAGTTGAGAGTATGAGCTCTGAAGTGAAATTATCTTTTCTTTCCACAAAATTGATTTTACATCACTTCAGAGGCTGCCTGCATAAAACATCCAGGAACGATAAGCTGAATCTTGCAAGGGCTTCATTTTCTAAATGGGTACAGGTTAAATGACTACTTGTTTCTCTCCTCCAAGCTGTCCAGCTGTTTCTGATCTAAAAACTGTACAGACATGATAACAATATAATATAGTGTTCAAACATGTCCTGTGAAAATGTCACGAGAGGACCCTACCATCAGTGTAGTGAGCCAAGGAGAATGGCATGTGGCACATCATTTGTTTTATTGTTACTGTGGATCAGAAAAACTTTTCCATAGCAAGACTTTTCCATATCAAATTGAGAACTATTAATTCAGGCACGTCTGCTACTTCTGTGGCAAACAGCACCCAGCTTCCTCTTAGCCTTGCAGGACCGTGTCTCAGGCTTACTGTGCATTTCCTAATTTCATCATAAAGAGACTGATGTGGCCAGAAACACAAAGCTGTGGGTGGGTTATGATTCTGTGCATTGCAATTTGACTTTTAATTGCTGCTGATTTCAACCTTTGGTTATTCTGTCAGAATCAGTCTTTTTAGTAGGTCTTTGAAAAGTGTCTTTTCAAAAACAGTACGTGAGAAGATGCTTGCCTTTGGTAGAAAATCTGCCTGTCTTTCTGCCTCTCTACATTCTGTTTGTTTATCTACAATTCTACATATTGCTAGCAATGAAAAAGTAGAATGCAAGTAGTCAGAACAAATTAGTTTTGGGACAGAAGTATGCTTGTAAGTTTGTGTTCAAATTTTCTGATGAAAAGACATAGTCCTGCGTTGACCTCTGGCTGTTGTAATGAACTAGATCTCCTCTCTAGGTAAGGAGGCTGTGTCGTGCCCTGGAAGATGTGTTTTAACCAGAGAACTCTGCCTAAAGAGGAAAATAAGAGCATAAAGCCCCCAGCACGTTGTTATTATGTTACCATTTCTGTTTTCAGTGAGGTATGGAATGTTTTAGTATTTAATATCTTTTTAACTTGTTGCCAAATCTTTTGTCAAAAAATTTTGCTTTCTTCTTCAACCCCAGTTCTCAAGGCAGCTCTAGGTGCTTTCTCTGTTTGTTTGCTTAATGCAGGATAGGGGTAGGCCATGGAAAAGCGTGATCCATATAGCATTGCATTTTCTAAGAAACTGCGTCTGAGAAGGTCTGAGCCACAGGAACAGTGTTAGGCTGTATCCCTTCCCAGGATTTTTTAAGCTTCTAGCTGCAGTTTGTCCAGGATGTTATCATATTTTTCTGTAATAATGTCCTTTAACATACATACAACAGTCCAAAGAAAGATGAGTGGGTAGAAACCACATCTCCATGAGAGCCAGATATTACCACAAAACCAGTGGGGTGTGATGTTTTCGAAGTCACAGAAGTGCCCTACCATGAGACGGGTCAATAGCCCAGAATAGGATATATTTTTGTTCATTTAATAGGAGGGAGGGGGATTTAGTGAGACAGAAATCCAGAAGCTAGCAGACAGATTATATACAAAAAACAGACTTATAAAAGTACTTTGCTGTGAAAAGTGAGATTAAATATTGCAAGACATAATTAATGTATTATGGTACTTGAAGACTAAAACAAAGAAAATTTTTGGTATCCTCAGCTTCCTTTTTCTGAGAAAATTCCCGGGGATACTTACAGCATTACACCTTCCAGTTGTTTCCCATGATTGAAAGCTTCCAGGTTACCCACCCACTGTTAAAGGAAGTGCTGATCTTGGCAGAAAGCATCACTGTCAGCTGAGTCCTGACTGGGGCCAGTGGGAAACTTCTGGTTGTCTAAAATACAGCTGGGTTGAGTTTTAAGGGATGTAACATCCTGAGGCTCATGAGGATCTGGCAATTCTCAGGTGTACATTTGTCTTTGGAAGTGCCTGACAGGTATCATAAGAAACAAGTTTGGGCTGCAACTTGGACATACCAAAGAGAGAAGAGGCAGCCCCTCTGCTTCTGGTGCTCAAGTCCCCTCATGTGGCTGTGAGAACAGCTTCCTGAGGTGGTGAGTTCCTCCTGCCCAGGGAATAGACACCCAGGGTTCACTGGTAGCCCGTAGAAAGCCTCCAGAATCACAGAATGAGTCAGGCTGGAAGGGACCACAGTGGGCCATTTTATCCAACTTCCTTGCTCAGGGTCATGCTAGAGCACATGGCACAGGACTGTGTTCAGGAAGTTCTTGAATATCTCCAGTGAGGGTGACTCCACTCATAAGAGAGATGTTCCAGTCCCTTAACTATCCTTGTTACCCTCTGCTGGACCTGCTCCAGGAGCTCCATGTCTCTCTTTTCCTGAGGAGCTCAGAACTGGACACAGCACCCAAAATGTGGCCTCAACAGGGCTGAGTAGAGGGGCAGGATTACCTCTCTCCTGCTGGCAATGGTTTTCCTAACGCACCCCAAGGTTCTGCTGGCCTTCTTGGCTTCAAGGGCGTACTTCTGGCTCATGGACAGCCCCAGGGTCTTCACCACAGCTACTTTCCAGCAGGTTGACCCCCAGCACTGGGGTTGGCAGTGAGGGTCTGTTGCTTGTTTGCTTTTGGCCTTCCTACAGGTGCAAGTTATTCAAAGGGAATACATACTCTATGATCTGAAGTAGTATCTCTGTTACTGGGTTCCAGATACAAAAAGACACAATATAAAAAGTGTGTTATAAAAAGAACAAAATATTGACCTGTTCCTGGGGTGAATGGGCGTGAGCGGGCTCAAAGTGCTGTGCTGCTACTTTTCCTGATCCCTGAATAGAGATCACTGTTTGCAAAAGCAAACAAACAAGAAGCTAATTTAAAGCATTTCAAATCTAGTTATCGCTGAGCTTCAGAAGACTGGACACCAATGAGTTCTGTATCAGGAGTGTTCTGATTTGAAGTCATAGCTTATACTTTAATGGACATTTAGGGTAAGATTTGTCCTGCTCTAGTTCTCAACAAGTTATTTAATCCTAATAGAATTGCCCAGTCTGTGGGATGTCTGCTTTCAGATATCCCTGAAGAATTTCTTAATCATCTGGCTTTTGGAAAATTTGTTTTCTACAGCTTCTTTTAAAGAGGAAACCTTATGTGACTAAGTATCCAACACTCACTGGGCCAGGTAGAGAGGGAGAGGAAACACAACACTTAAGGGTTAGCAGGCTGTAGGGCAGTTTCTATATTTTACCCAATGTTTGCATAAATCCTTCTTCGGACATCAACCAAAATCTTGAGGAAAGCAGGTACCAACGCTCAGCCTGTCCCATCTGACTTGCTCTAGGCAGCTGTGAGTGATGGAGTGCACATGGTTTGATGTTCAATTCTCAGGTGCCCAGCTCTGCTGAGGCCTAGTAAAAGGAAACTGGAGATCTTAGCTTTTGAGAACAGCCAGAAAAATTTAGTGTTGCAACAATACCTGTACTTCAAAAACTTTGTTTTGCTTTCAGACCTAATGTCCACTCAGATCCACACGCACTGCACGTGTCCTGTGCCTTAGCACTCACCTGTGTGTATTTCTTTATCTCCAGCCTTACCACTCCTGCTCCCTTACAAGATTATTTTTATTTAGACCTACAGCCTTTAGCAAAGCAAATATTTTTGGCTGGATTGAGTTCTGTATAAAAATGCCTTTTCCTTTTGGTACAAAAATTTGTAATTCTCTCTAATGTCTCTTCCCCTTCAGTGGTCACTTGAAAGGTAAAATACCTACTAGTACCAAATGCAGTTTTGATAATGGGTTACTGGTGCAGAATAAACACTTCTTACACAGCATTTGTGTACTTCAAACCATTCCTCATTAGTACTGTTTATTCTAAACTGAGCATAAGGTTGTAACTGGAGACCATTTCACTAGTGTCTATTAATACTGGGTCAGATTCTATAGCACTGGCTACATTCAGAAAGTCCTTACTTGCACCAGCAAGTTCTGTTTAAAGTAATGGTAATTTAATTCCTTTTTGACTGCCTAATCTGGCCAACATTTACAGATGCAACAATGTTTTTTACAGCATTGATAAGATGATAAAAAAACTTTATAGAAAAAATTTTAAGCTCTTGAAGAAAGTGATAGTTGATGTCATACATATAATTCTTTCCAAATCCTGCTTATAGCAGTGTAGAGTGGGGATCTTGTGCTGAAATGATTGCCAGTATTTTCAGTTTCACACATCTTTTTCAAGAGGTTATAACCTTCCTAACAGTAGTTTGAGCAGAAGGTTGTTGTGAAAGTGTCTTTTGCTATCTTGGAAGAGTGATATTGGATTTAAATTGAAAACTAAAATAGCTATTAGTATTTTTTAGATACTTTTCTGAAACATTTGTTCATGTACTAAAATGACATGTGGAAGCAGTTAGCAAAATGTTCACTTTAAAAAGAAGGAAGCATTGAGTGGATGGACAAGGACGAGCAGTATTTTTTCCCACCCCTTTAACCATTGTAAGAAATCTGTTTTTAGCAGTGATATGTGTTGTGTCAGTACTGGAGAGGGTTTTGAGTCCTGTGTAAATGGAGGCATCTGCTATACCTCTTTCAAAAGACCTGGCACTCGCTATTTCTGTTGAATGGAGGGCTCTCTCCTGGGGTCACACATAAAGCTGAGAGTTAATCACACATCCACAAAGACACGCTGCTGCACTGCTCCCAGAGTGCCATTCTGACAACCATCCTAAGTGTGTCTGCAGTCCCTGTGTTCCCATCTAGTCTTCTGTCACTGCTGTGCTTCCCTTTAATCTTCCTTGTGTTTTTTTATTCTGCATTGCATTTATAAAAAGGGAAAAATACCATCTCTTCACTGTCTTGCCAAACCAGTCTAACTTAACTTCTGTGTAAATTTTTTAGCGCTTCTGATCTTTTGAGAAGTCTTCTTGTAATTCATCTTCACTTGAATATAGGTCGCTACACTTACACGGGTGACTTTACCTGTTCACAATAAATTCAGAATCTTACCTGTCCACATTGGGAAAAGATGCCTTAATGAAACTTCTGATGCCTTTAGTCTTATCATGTTAGCATTTTCAAATACTATGATAAGAATCTGGAGTGAAATTTATCATCTCTCAACTTGAAAACACTATTTTTTGTCTTATCCTTTTCCATTCACCGTGTGCTTAGGCACCTCATCTCCTGTGACCAGAATTCATATTCACCTCATTTAGACACTGCCATGTGAAACCTGGCATCTAGTCCATGGTATCTCTCTAGGGTAGGGCTCTAACTGAAGAGAGGAAATTCAGTTCACTGACCTGAAGGTGGAAAGACTAGTATCTAGAAGTAATGGTTTCTCTCCTTTAACTATAGAAGGATTTGGAGCAACTGACTTGACCACACGCCATAACTTTGTGATGGTTTTGTGATATGAGTCCTACTCCATTATTAGCATGTATATTAATAAGTATACATATTCAAGTATATTCATAGTCAAGTTTATTAGAGATGTGATGCTGCAAAAAGGCTTGAGGGAAGAGATTATGCTGCATGTTACCAGTTCCATTTATAAAAAAGAGGGGGCATACCTAAAGCTGCCAGTTACACACAATATATTAGCTGTTGCTAATAATGAGCACTTTGGTAAGTGCTCTCTGTGCTAAAAGACAAAGAGGAGCAAAGAGACTCCTGGAAATTTAAGTGGAGAGTTGAAAAGAGAAATATAAGAATTATTGTTAAGAGTTCAAATTTGTTTATCAAGACCTTTAAAATGAAATAATACAGAGATTTATAGCAAAGACTGCAGTTTTGGCCTAGAGAAGGAGTTAATGTTAGTCTTCTTTCAACATTAAAACCCTATTCAAAGTTCATGATCTACCAAGATTTCCTAACCTTATCAGGAGAACTTCAAAGAAAATGTCTGAGCGTGGGTGTCACCAGAGAAAAAGAAATAAACAGGGGCTAGCATAACCATAAAATTCAGCATGTGAAAAGGTACTAGGCAGACGGTCAAAATGACAAGAACAAATACACAAGAGGGCAGAACTCTGTCTGCCAGCAGTTACAGCAGTATTGCATATCACTTGTGTTCCTGCTTATGGTAACGTGCTAGTACAGCTTGCTTGATCTTTCTGGATCTAGTCCTGATTTTCAGTGATGGAAAAGCAGAATCATCCACATGTACCTCCCGCTTTTACTTCTCCTTTGAACTAAGAGCTGAGGAAAGTGGAAACTTCTTGTGAATGTTGATATTATACCCTACAGAAGGTTGGGCTGAGAAGCAGGAGTAGAATATCTTTGTATATATTCTTCTGTTACACAAAAAATTATTTTTGAATGCAATCAAAACCTTGGCCCTGGATCCTATTGCACTAAACAGTGGTGTTAAGGGTTCTCTGCAAGCCAGATGAGCAAAAATAATGAAAACACTAGTCAAAGTTCAAAGCCAGATATCTTGCTTCTGATGGGAAAATGCATCAGTTTCTCCAAATCTTGTCTTTCTCTGATTCTGACTTTAATGACTTAAAATGTTATTGTAGATATTTTAAAATACTTTAGTTGAATAAAGAGTGTATTTAAAAATGCCAGGTAACTTCTTCTGTGAAATTATTAAAAAGTATTAGAAAAAAGATTCTGAGAATAAGGGTTATTTTTCCCTTTTTGTGTTTGTTTCAGTGCTGATGAATAAGTCAGCTCTACGCCTGGCTACTAACAGTCACTATCATTGCTGCTACAACTACAGCTATGCAAGAGAAACATCTTTAGAAAAAGCAGCTGCATCACCCTTAATATAAAGAAGAAATCTGAGTACTTGAAAGCCTTTTTATGTACAGTCTAACACAAGCAATACTAGCCTCCCATTATTAGCAGACCTTCCTGCTTGAGATGTAAGACAAATATAAGGAAAAATGTCTGCAGTCCTGGGAAGTTGTTTTTCTTCCTTCTGAGAACTAGAGCAAAAGCCCAACTGGGCTATTTGTTGGTATCTTGAACCATTATTATTCTCCAAGTGTCATTAAAACAAAAGAAAGAAAAACAAAAACCCTGCCTTTGTCTGAGGTCATTCCAGAACATTTGCCCTCTGCTGTAATGTATTCAGGCAGGAAATGTTTTTCTTCTTTTAAAATGAGCAGACCAAGGATATTGTGAAGAATGCGTGTAGGATAATATGCTATCAGCACCCTCCAGTTGTTTGTTATGGCCATTTTCAGCCCAAATGGGGACACTGAGTTCCCTTGAATTCTCACAGTGCTGGCAAAGTCATCTCTGTGTAACAACAAAAACCCCAACAACCACTTCCTGATAGGTTTCAGAGAATTACTTTTCTCAGACTTATCTCACTGTTTAATTCCACTGCTGAGAAGCAATGCAGTTTTACAACAGACTTGCCTCTTTACTGTATATTTTTCAGTGGTGACTGTATAGTTTTACCTTCTCACATGTTTTGCTTCTCTCTGGAGGAGATAATGAAGAGGACATACTCTCCTGTGTCCTGTGAATGGATGTAGCCCATGTTTAAGGTCACTTCAAAACAACAGATCCTCAATTGCAGTAATGGCTAAGGGTGTTTCCTAAAAAAAAAGCCTTGTTTTGCTGGAGGCAGCAGACTGAGTAGGGTTATGGCTTGCCAGACATGCACAGGAGTACGAGGCTACTTCATAAGCACAATTTCTAATCTCAGGATGTTTATCCACAGCACTTTTGTGTTATAAAGTTAATATGGATGTTCTATGCACAAAGCTTTATGTTCTGCAGACCAGTCATGGTGCCACTTAGGTGAGGAGGGTTTGTCTCTCAGTTAGGTCACAAGACCAGGAGCAAAGCAAGGGTAAGCCTCCTTTTTCCACAGAGAAAAATGAGAGAACTGGTGATGCCTTAAGTTTTAACTTTTATATTTTTCGAATCCTGTACTGCCTAGTGTGTAACTCTGAAGTTTCTTGCGGCCTGTTAGCTGCTG
>WEIT01007413.1:83204-96263 GCA_013389985.1 Dryoscopus gambensis
GTAGGAAAGGAAAAGATTGCCTGTAGTCAGAGTTAAGACAGTGGGCTTTTGCAAATAATGAAACATACCCAAGCACTGTGGTCAGGGGTCTTTTTGAGTGAACTAGCACAAGGATCAGCTTGCAATTATGTAATGTGAGTGCATTGCTGTTGTGGGACTTGTTGTCTGTGATCTATGGCTGAAGGCAAGTGCTGTAGAGGCCAGCACTAACAGAGTGTGAGCAGCATAACAAAACTGGCACAAAATTTCCCGCAACTTGACCCAAGCGCCACAACATCCTCTGGAAAGAGAGCTAATATTTCAAGAGGACAAGTTAATCTTCAGTTGCTTGCCTTAAAAAGTAATTTTCAGTTTTGTTAGTGAAGTGCAGCTATGAACTCTTTTGCAGTGGTGACAGCTTCAGAGTGATGCCTGTTTCCTACCCACCAATGTCACCTGCAAAGTTTTTAATGAGCTATTGCAGTAAGAAAACTTATGAGAACAGAGTTATTTTAATCAGTGATTTTCTTCTCAAGCCTTAATATTGTTAGAAGAAGTCATTAGAAAGCTGGCATGAACAGAAGACTATACTTACGGGTTTTAATGAATGCAGATGAGGGGAGGAACCCTTTTTCATTTTCTGAGAAACAGAAG
Organism: Dryoscopus gambensis; assembly: GCA_013389985.1. Lineage (NCBI taxonomy): Eukaryota > Metazoa > Chordata > Aves > Passeriformes > Malaconotidae > Dryoscopus > Dryoscopus gambensis. Next base: position 83,838 of record WEIT01007413.1, read on the forward strand.
GGTTTAATCTAAAATGGCATACTTAATTACTCAAATCATGCCTTCTTCAGTGAAAAGCAATAAAAATGAGAGCCTGTGATTATTTCTATATTTCTGAAATAAAATGTTGGTGCCATTAGCTAAGAAATACTTCAGTGACAGTTTGAAACAAATGTCTCCAGTACACTTGCAGTATAGATTTTAAGAGTTCATTATTCTTGGTTTGTTTTATGCCAGTCGAACATTAAAAACAGATTTTCTGAGGCTTAGGAAGCATGTATCCTTCACATGAAGATTAATCCTCAATAAACATGCCTTTAACAATCAGTTGGTTCACTCTATATGTATAGAAAGGAATTCAAGTCACAGAATCCTCCTAAGATGCTTATTTAAAGTGTTATAATTTCCCTGCTTATCCTGTACTTTCTTCTCTAGTTCAGGGGAAAACCGATTATTACATAGGCATAAGAAATAGTTCTAATTTGGCTTTTGCCAGATCTCCTCTTAGCAGATATTACTTTCTGACAGATTACCCCAGTTTAATATAGAAACTGCATAAATAAGATGTTGTCAAAAAAAACCAAAACAAAACTGTCAGAAAGAAAAAGTGCACCACTTTGGTTCCTACAGAGAACAACTGCATGTGAATAGATACAGGTTTTCTGAAAGACATAATTCTACACTGAGACTAGTGACAACTGTTTGAGGCCTAAAATGTTCAGAGTGGCCTCTCCAAAGACTGGAGGCAGATTAAAATTTGTCTAGTGTCATGTCAGGGAAAATGTTCCAGCACGGAATCATTCAAGGACTCGAAAACAACTGCAGCCGTTTAAATTGGTTGTGTCAAAACAAGCCTTGCTACGAATTTTCTTAAAATTTGAAGACAAAAGGAGATTAAAAAAATCCAGATCTCAGTTTTGTAGCTCAATCTTCTTTTGTAGTCAATCTTCTCCATTATCCAAGTCATGGGTGAAAAGTGCTTCCGGGTAGAAATCCTGTAAAAACAGGAGATGTCATCTTAAGATTGGGCAAAACTTGCTATTCTAGCTTAATTTAATTTTGAGTTCTTGCATTTATTTTAACACAAAATTCAAATCAAATTAAGATTTGATAACATAAAGATTTAAACCAACAGAGACACTTAGAAGAACAACAATCCTTCCCTTATCCTAACTCCAGTCTTTTTGTGAGATGGAGTTTTTCCCTCTCAGTCTGATACGAATGTATCACGATGAAACGCTGGTCATTTTTATCTCAATTATTTATACTTTTTTCTGAAATTGTGAGATATTTATGTAGAACAATATATATTTGGCTGTACTTTTATTATTTCAAATATACTTGTATGTTGACACCTTCCAGCACAACTTTACAGATATGGCATATTCTTTCTGGCAAGTGTAAGGCTTTCAATCCCTACTCAGCTATATGTCTAAAGAGAGAGAAAGGAGAACACTGCTATATGGTACAGCTCATTGCTTGTCTTCTCTCAGCTCTTCTGTGCCATCTACACAGGTATTCAATACGGAAGTAATTATTTTTGTTGTCATATCTTTTGAAGACTTTAGATATACAAATGTCTTTGTATGTATGTCCCCTTATCCCTGTGGGAGGGGAAGATCACAGCCTTCTGCACACTGCTGTACTGTTAAAGAGCTGCATGAAGGTAGAAAGGAGTCTGCTCATAGGGCCACTGTGTGAGTTGCCCCAGCCGGGTTTGATATAACCCATCTGACAACACTGCCTGTAAAACCTGTTAAGATAGTGGTAGAAAAGTGCCTAGAGGGTAACAGTAGAAAGCTTTCTGAGAATCACAGGTATTATTGCAGAGAAATTGCAGAACTTGAAGCTTTTTTAAAGCCAGGGAATGAAATCCTAGTTTCCTTTAAGTCAGCAAGGATTTTGCTAGTGATGCTCCCAGGTATATCTGTTCAGGTGAGATGCAGGGCCCTTACTTCCAGCAAACCTTTGGGTATCAACAGGTCTAAAGAAGAGCATTTTGTCTCTTCTAGGGGAAGGTAAGAACTCTTCACAGCTGAATGATCTGCAGGAGGTGGGGCTAGAGACAAAAAAAAATAACTTTGCCCTAGACTATTTGGACTCATCTGTGGTTCTGTTGCAGATCAAGCAAATGATGTAACATTTTTGCCTGCCTGTTTTACTACAGAGGATCACAGGCTTAACCTACAGTAAACTATCTTACTTTGCCTTTCTTTCTTTTTCCTTTTCTCCCAGAATAGCTCACACCTGAGGTTCTCCAAACCATGGTTACTTCACAGGGCTTTTTTTAACCCAAGCCCCTGGGCTAAGCAGCAGGTGTAGCACAAGGCTGAGAGTAAGCCTCGGGGCAAAATGCTAATGGTCAAGATGGTGACCCACTTTCACAGCTGACAGGTGTGTGCTTCCTCTGAGGCTGTCCCTGCTACAAGGGAAGGTCTGGGCTCTCAGAGTGGTGTGTGTGTACAGCTGCTCATAGGAAGTGGAGGAATAGACCTTTCTTGTAAGCAAGTTGTCCTATTAACCCTGAATTTGAGACTGACCTTTTCTTTTCTGGTGGAATCTAAGACCAGATGGCCCTTTCCTTCTTGAAAAGTTATGTACAGGGCTCATGTGATGATATTAATGATTGGTGATTAGTACAAGGAAATACCAGGCACATGGCCTGTTCTATAGGGGGTCATCAAGCTAGACATGGTAGCTGTATTTCAAGAAAATGCCTAAGAGCCTAAAGGCTTTCTAATAGCATTAAAAATTTTATGATCTGGAGTAAGGTAATCAAATCTCATGCTTCAGAACATGCTGATCTCCACAGGAACCAAGAAGGCATTTCCCACCACAAGAGCTTTATGCAGTTGTCTGGGTGGTTTCCATCTTTTCCCAGATTGATGGCAAATGGAGCCTGTTGGAAGCAGGACACTTGAACTGCATGGAGTGACCCCCACATACCTGTGTCCCCATGTAGCTCTTAAAGAGCTAAAGATTTTGAATCCTATAGAAATGAATGCATTATGACAGGAAAGCTCCTGCAAAATACCTTCAAAGTGAAACCCTAGGCCAGCTTTCAGTCTCTGTTAGGTAGGTGCAGTGCTCACTGAATGCACTCCCAGAACAGAGAACAATACTTGGCAAGCTGCCGCTAGTGAGGAAAAATGATTAATGTCGTATGTCAAGTGCTCATAAAATGGTGTGGTTCTTGTTTACAGCGTCTTTTCTCATCTTAGGTATGAGGCTGCTCACTGCATCAAAGCAAAGCAGGGTGTTCACAGCATCGTTTTTGTTCTCCAGCTCCTGATGCACTGTCATGCCAGCCAGCTTCTCTGTGTGCCCATCTGATAAAATCTGTGCTCTGTTTTGGCTGCCTTCTGCTCCTCTTCTACTTTTAATTGTTTCTGCGGCTTTTTTCTTCCCTTTTTTGTTTTTCTTCTCATTCTCTTCTGCCCAGCTGAAGGAAATAATTTGTCAGTTGTTATTGAAATTTTTACTTTGATCTGGATAATGTAAAATATTTTAATCCAGAGTGAAATACAATGCTACCACTTTGTCATTAGAAAAAAATGACTTTTTTTTCTCATGGGAACCTTTATATAGACATATATGTATCCACATAATTAACAGTAGCATGGACAAAAGCAAATTACTTCAGCAAGGCACCCTTTACCATCAGTTCAAGACAAGACTTTTTGATTTTTCCTGCTTGGAACACAATGTTTAAGTATATTTTTCTTTTGATGTCACAGTCAATGACCCTTTTGGGCCCAAAGTTAATATCTCTTTTGACACCACAGTCAGTATTTTCCCCTAATAATACTCTATATTTTTGTCATTATTTTTCACAGCCTTGTAAAAGTTGTGATGATGCAGCTGAAGAAGAGTTTTGAAAAGCTACCTGTCAGACACCGAGGTCAAGAAAAGTAATTGTCTTCTCATATACTTTATGAGTTTAATGATGAAAACAACTTGAGTTTTTTCAAAATGAAAGCTAGTCGTCTGTTCTCTAAGAGAAAGAAGACAAAGTATTCAAATTACTCTGTCATTTCTTTTTTATTTACTAGTTAAAAGGGGGGTCCCCCCCCTCCCCCCTGCCTGTCCTTTGTTCAGTGGAAAATATAGAAGTAGCAAATAAGTAGGTGCAAATATAATGCAGACCATAACAGTGTTACCTTTGTCATTCTACCTGGAAACAGCAGAACAAGGTGAAATAATTCACAGAAGATACTACTGCTGGAGGAAAGCCTCCACTGTTCATGCTGAGATCTACCCAAAAGTGCTGGAACAGACAAGCTCTCAAAACTGTGTGCCTTTGAGGTGAACCAGGAAAAAAAGGAGGTGCATGTTTCACATAGTGGTCTCTTGTACCTATTTCTCTAAAGGGGCCAAAGATAATTTGATTCTGCTTTACACATCCTTGTGAAGTTGCCAGTATCTCCTTGTTCTTGCCTAGGGTTTAATACAAATGGCAAACTTGAGAAGTCTGAAGAAGATGAAAATTGTGAATTTTAAAAAGTGGTTTGGGGAAGGGAGAGTGATTAACCTGAAGTGGGAAAACACTAAAGCTGTGACTTGTGATGCAAAAAGGGTGGAGTTTTAAATGGGCTTGGAGAAAAGTACAATAATTATTATCCTCCTACAGCAAAAGAAGGAAATCCAGTAGAGAGATTACAGAATATAGTCAGAATTTTCATTAATGGTTTTGCTTTTTGTGAACCAGAATGCTTCAGTACTAGAAAGCAGTGGAAGCAGAGATTATGAGAAGCACAGCTGCAGAGATACAGGACACAACTGCAAACAGCTTCTAGAGCGTGTTTTATTTGCTTCTTTGCTTGGGCAGAAGACCACCATACAGTCAGTGAGAGAGACTAAAAGTGGCCCACAATCACCAGCCAGTCAGACACAACTCTCCCAGGCAGAGTGAGGGAGGATGCACTGCCTTCAGATTTTTCAGTGGGTTGGAAGATAAGAGGAACAGAGTGTCTAGGTGGGGAGAGAAGCATGCAGGAGATGTGAAAAGGTGAGTCTGTCCCACCTAGAACCACTAAGGAGCCAGCTTTGCTGCCATTGCAACATCACTTACAAAAAACACAAGCCCAATCCCTAATGAGCTTATCTTTAAAAATAAGAGAAAGCCTTTCTTGCCTCAGAGTACTTGTTATGTGCTCAGAATGTGCTGTTCTCTTTCCAAAAGCTTTTCATCTTAAAGTGAGTTTTCGCCAACCGGTCTGAGACGGAGCTCTGTGAAACAGCATGGCAAAAGAACAAGGCTGCATGCCATTCAGCTTTAATAAGTCATGGGAGAAGATATTGTTTAGCCTTGCAGAGTTTATACTCTCAGATTTATAACTGTAAGTAATTAAAAGGAAGCAAGCCATCTTGGACCTGTTTATGCTCCAGCTCTTAGAGGGCCCAGTGTCTCGCACCTGGCATGGCTCAAGGGCTTGTGTCTTTTTTGAAAGGGAAGGGACTAATTGGGTTGGCTGCTCCTTGCTGGTGGTGCAGGCAGCTCTGTGGACAGTGGGGAGAGTTCATGGGGTCTCCAGGCTGGCTAGGGAAAAAGAACTTTACTAAACCTTTCCCTTCTTACAAAACAGACTTTTTGGTCTGTTGCCATCACAGTGACTCCAATATTTGGGACCTTCTTGCAAAGCTTTGGATCCCGAAGATCTGGGCTGGGGAGTGAGTGCACATGCAAAGCCACAGCACAGCTGGGGTGCCATGCTGCCTCTGGGAGGCAGGTGTGACCAGAAGCTGGGAACAGGTTCTGCCACAGAGGTGGCAGATCTCCCTAGGAGTCTGGTCTGGCTTATAAAATGTACCAGGCAGGATCCTACAGTTCTAGTCCTAACATTACCCAATCTCTATATTCCACTGCATAGTAATTCAGGCCTTCTCAAAGGTGTATGCTTTGTCAGCCACTGTTTGAGCTCTCGGTATGATTACAAGTGTACTTATAGCCACCAGACCTGTATACTCAAGTGGGCATGAATATTCATAATGAGCTGCCTTTTTTTTTTTTTTTTTTTTAATGGGATAAAAGTTGTAGCGAAAACTTGCATCATCTGAGAAAGGTTTTTTCCAAAGCCTGGGGCAGCACACACTATGCACTGTTATCTAGATTTTAGCAAATTCAGAGACAAATGCAAATTATTCCCATTGTTCAAGAGCTGTTCTATAGCTGAGCATATGTGCTAAAGCACAGTGGAAAATATGCTAAATAAAGTGCCAGGTGTCGAGAGCAGTTTAAATACAGCAATGGCAACAGCCTGGCTGCTGATGCACAGTCCTGCCTGTTGACTTCTGGGGTTTGGATATCAGCAAAACACTTGGGCTCAGAGCCACAACTCAAACTGATGGTATCAGGGCACAGGATGATTTATTTTTGTTAAGTCCTGAACGTAGACATTTGCACAATCATTTAAAGATGTTAAGTACTACCCCTCTGCAGGCATGTTGATTTCCTTTTGGCAAATTTGTGGCAATGATTAGGAATTGTGGCAAAACTACTTGAAATTCAGAAGGACCACTGAAACAAAATAGGCCTAAACTAAAAGAGAAGAATACAGCATCAAAAGAAACAAAGGCTGTCAGTGGTTCATAGGGAGAAAAAGGAAAACCAGGTAGTATCATCATGACAAAAAAATGTATCTACTGGGCATCAGCTATTCTTCAGGAAAGAAATAAAATAAATGATAGAATGAAAGGAAGTACTGACACTTAAAGTGGAGACTTTAGTCACAATGATGGAAACTTTCTTATTAGGGTATAGATCATTGAAGCCTTAGTCTGCTAAACTTCTGGCTGAGACCAGGATGTGATGGTTACTGCCTTTGCCAGTCAGAATAGAGAAAGGGCTAAGCTGGGTGCCATTTGTCACAGAGGATCCGCCATCAGCAAGAGTTTATGACTTTGGCTGGCATATCCTTCCCCAAGCACCACTGCCGGCTCTGTCTCCATGCTCTGCAGCAGATAGGATTGATGATGAGCAGGTACACAATAACAAAAAGAGCAAAGTGAAAACTTCTGGCTCCTTCAGGTCCACTGAATGCAATTCACAATCTTGCTTCTTGCTCAGAGTATTTCAGAAAGCCTCTTCACTGTCCTCCTACAGTAAGGATACCAACAACTTAACCACAATTAACACGTCATGAATAACTTTACTGAAGGTCATGGAACATTTAACCCTCTACATATATTGTTTAAACCAGCTTACTGGATTGGGTAATAAGCTCTTTCAGATGGCAAAATAGAGAATTTGAGTCCCCACTGGGAATGATCCTGGGAATGCTCAGACCACAGATCATATCTAGGAATTATTTGGGGGTGCTGGCTGCCAGAGATCTAAAGCGTACCTGGGAGGCCTCTAACAGGGAACTGTAGAGACAATTGCATTCCAGCGTTTAGGACAGTTCTGGGCACCGTATAATTTACTAACACAGTCACAGCCTCATTGTGTAAAGTGGTCTACTCCAGGGAGCTTCTCAGCTCCAGGATCTGGATATATTTTCCTTTGCCCCTCAACCATCTTTTGAAGTGAGAGAAAGGCAATCTCATGCTTTGGGAGGGAGACTTAGATACACAAGTGAGAAGAGTGACTGACTATCCAGACAACTGTGGGACCAGAGTGCTCTGGCACACATTTCATCATTGGTCACAGTCACTCTTATAAGGTATTTCTTCATTTTGTGCCAGTCCTAGACCTACTTAATGTTTGTGACAGCAGGTCTTTGTCTGTATCTATTTTTCTTCTGACCCTTTTCTATGGAAAGTGGCTATGTTTGCCCTTGAATTCCTTCCAGAGCACTATCTGGGCATGAACAGTCCTGTAATTGAACCAAATTATTTCAGCTCACAGGAATAACTGAGTGCAATTTATGTGAGAGGAATGATATATATGATCCCAATGGAAGCCTGGAAAGACTTCATCCGCATGTCAGAATAATTTCACAGCTTAAGTAGAGAGGCCTAGAATAGACACATGAGGTGTAAGAGCTTTCCTATATTATTTTCATTGCACTTGCTTAAGAACACCCTGTATGGAAACAAAGAAAATTTTATTTTTAATTGCACACTGGGCAAACACTTGAGAGTTATGTCTTGAGCCCAGCAATGTGACTACTGCTCAGGCTGAGAGCTTCAGAGTTCATCAGAACTGCTCAAGTGATAGCAAGTGGAGGTTCATCTTCTCCCATTGCATTCATAGTGTCCTTCACACTACTAGAGACTTTAATGGTGTTAAAAGAGGTCAGAAAGGGTTTTGAATCTCAGAACATCTGTCTGTCAAGACCCACTTCTGGGGTCATGACCCCACTTTCAATTATACTGGCAAGCTTGTGCATAAAAGTAAGGTTGTGACCTTTGTTTAGGAACTAGTGGCTTAAAATAAGCTCTGGGAAGAGGGGAAAAAAAAAACATTTGCAAAGCAGTGTATACTTGGAATGCATGTCAAGTGTAGGGTACTTTCCAAAGAGACAAGACTAGGGTGAGGTCATGCAAACATGCAACGCTTTGTATTTCTGTTTAGGTCATTCTCTTTCTCCATAAAAAGGGAAGAGCTAACCATTCTCAAGACAGAGAGAAATATAGCAGCTGCAGGGTTCCGTTTATTAGGTAATTTAGATCTCTGTCCTGCATTTGAATCATCAAAGTGCTGGAGTTACACACCTAGAAGTATATAGTAAAATTTTCCATTGGAAACTGGGGGTTCATTTGTTGGAAATCACGATAGAGTGTATGCTACAGCAGATTAAGGTATTAGCCAGTCAGAGGATGACTGTGAAACACAGACAGGACCAGTCCTGAACAAGTCACATGTCATCCTAAGATTTATCAGATATGATGTTTTCAGCATAGTCTGGAGATGAGTCCAAAGCATCACTGGGAATTTAACCTCTAGTTAAATACACTTTCTAATAAATTTTCTCTAGCAAAGTGAATTTAAACAAAACATGCAGAGGGGATGATTGAAATGGTCAGGGGATGAGAGTTCTGTCTCTCAAGATAGGGACTGAGAAGGACAGTGAGAGAAAGCATGGGTTGCACTCCCTGAGTCCATTGGTGAGTAAAGGAAAGCAGGGGAAGGACCTCTCTGAGCCTAAAGACCATGTTGCACAGAATTTTTTTTTAATAAGACAATGAATCACCGTGAGTTAGAAACTGAAAGAACTGGCAGTACTGCAAAGTTTTAGCAGAGCATGATGAGTCTGGAGCGAGGAACCTCGCTTTTAAGACACAGCTTGCTGAATGGAATTGTGTAGGAATATGTATGCAGTATCAGGAGACAGGGACCAACTATATAGACATTAAACAGGTGATATTCCTAGTCCTCAGGAACAAGAAGTATATGTTTATCCTTCTGTACACTACATTCAGTAGTGTACACAAAACTCTCCTTAACCTGACACTGGAACACTTACAGAAAACTAAGGTGGAGTTAGGTCTGCTGCTCTACACAGATTTTTTTCCGGACTGTTTTCCAGATATGTAGCCAACATTGTGCATTGCTCAGTGTCACATTATCACTTGCAGTTATATGCAATTTGTCTAACTCTATGGTGTTTACCATTTACATGTGGATAGTCACTCATAATAGCATTCTTATAGTGTTAAGCAGTGTCTTCCTGCCCCATTTGCTCATTTCATTTTATGTGAAAAAATGTGATTTTTCCTCAGTTCTTAACTATTTTAATTCCATGTATTCTTTTCATGATCAATTAACCTGTTTTTACTGAAAAGTTTACATAAATTTCCAAGTAAATGCTTATTCCTTTTCCTCCATCTATGATTCAGGTGGAAACTTCATAAGGATTACAGAGGGATTAAATGGTGACAGGTGCTGCAGCCTACCTTGTACAATTTACTGACTTTTCAAACCAGTTTTATTCTGGTGAAAAAAAGAAGAAAGAGTAAGAGAGTTCATACTCTAATTCTTTGTAGAGAGTGCAAGCCTGTTGTTCATACAGTTCAATTATGCAATAGAGAGCAGGCAACACTCTTAGTCTTCCAGCAATCCACAACTGTATTGAAGCTCAGGTCCTGATTGGAGTCTGATTACTGGGACTCCAGCCCATTAGCTTCTTCTTCTTTTTTTATTTTCCTTTTTTCTTTTTTTTCTCTTTTTTTTTTTCTTTTTATTTTTTCTGGGTTTTTTGTTTGTTTGTTTTGGTTTTTGTTTGTTTGTTTTGTTGGGGTTTTTGTTTTGTTTTGTTTTTTTTTTAATAAAATCAATAAAGGAAGCTCTTCCAGACCCAGAACAGAGAAGACTCCCCTGGAGGAATATGCCACATAGAGCGATGATAGAATTGAAATGTCCTTTCTTCCAATCATGAGAAACCTTCTCTGATCACCAAGATCTGTCAAAGGCAAGTACCCTTGCAGTGACTTTGCACAGCTCCCTCAGCATTCATGAGTGTATCCCATTAGGTGCCGTGGAGTTACGCTTGTCCAGTTTGTTTAGAAGTTCCCTGATTTGATCCTCATCCTCCAAGGGTAAGTCTTCCTGGTGGTAGACTTTCCCACTGATCCCAGGAGCCTGGGATTCCTGAAGACTTTTTTTACCAGTAGAGACGAAAGTGAAGAGGACCTGAACACCATGTCATTTTCTGTGTCTTTCAGCAAAGGAAAGCTGTCCTATTCAGGAGCAGGCCCACATTTTCTAAAGCCTTTTCGTGTTGCCTTCATGTGTCTCACTGGAATCAACTCCAGGTGGGCTTTGGCTTTCCAAATCCCATCTCTGAACAATAGAGAAATGTCTTTGTGTTCCTTCTGTGTCACCTCTCCCTGCCTTGACCTCTTTTATGCATCCTTTTTATATTTGAGATTGATCAGAGTATTCTTATTCATGCATTCAGGCCTCCAGTCACCTTTCATGATTTCTTTCATTTCAGAATGGGCTGTTCTTGAGATTGGAGGAGCTGATTCTGGGAAACCAGTATGAAGCACCAGCACAGTTGAAGAAAACTAGTGAGAAGCACCACGGAGAAGAAAGAAGCCAACGGGCACAGAGCAACAGGCAGCAGCTCTTATGAACACAATCCAGCTTCCAGGACCACCCACTGCTTCACTGCAGGAGCTGGGGTGGACTGAGTGTATCCTGCAGCAAGAATAAGGGAAATTGAGACTATGAATTAAGGAGGATAGGTGTTTGACTTAAGGTGAGCCTGAGGAAGGAGAGAAAAAAATTTTACTTGGGGGCTTAATTGTTCCTATTATCTGGTTTTTTTCTGATACCTGGATCAGTGACAAAAAAGTTCCGCTAATTGGTAATTAATTAAATTAAGTAAAAATTGCCCAGTTTTTGCCTTTGGTGCTTGCAAGTGCAATAGTCAAACCTTCATTTAATGACATAAAGGACACCCTTTAGCATGCTCTGCTTTGATAAAATGGAGATGCATTAAACTACAGGTAAACTCAGATTAAGACTCTCTACCCTGTCTGAGTACTCTGAAGAAGGTTTCACTATGTGTTAGGGGAAAGCCAGTTGAGCTTCCCCCCAACATATACAAACCTAAAGCAAGCTTTGACTACATTAATACTATGCTGACCTAAAGCTGATTAATGCAACCAGCTGATATGCTAGTTTGAATTTACTCCTACACTTCCGTAATTGCTCAGCTTCCAAATTACATCTGGTTTATATCTGTTTCAGAGCCATGGAGCAGACACATAAAAGGCTGCACCCATCTCCAGCTATTTCCTATTTCTTTGTATGTTTTTAAAAAAAGCACATTCTGAAATTGAATAAACAGCAAATTATAAAATAAAAGCAAAGAAACAGTGTGAGTCTTTCTTCTAATAATGTTTCAAAAACTTATTTTATGAGATTCATAACACGCTTAAGAACTCAGAAAGGGCATGGTTGGTCAGAGGACCTTCTACTATGTGGGCAAGAAGAAATGCATGTGAAGACATCCAGATACATTAAAAAGAGTATTTGCTCAGATCCTCACTAACAAAGGACTAGACAGCATGTCCACGTCAGCATGTTGTACTGTCAGAGGATATTAATTCTCTGCTTAGCATCCTATCCATATGAAAGTAAATGGGAACTGGAGTGGCAACACCTTCTAGAGGTAGGTCAACCTATTTTTCCCCTATTAGAGCAAAGTCATTTAGCAGCCCAGGAACACCCCTGTTCCCTTTTGCTGGTTCTCTTGCCTTTCTGGCTTTTTTCTCCCCAGGTGCAAGGGAAGAGAACTTGCTGAGTTGGTTTTGAAAATGTAAAATGTGAAGAAAGGGAAATTAGACCCTGGCTGTGGTTTAAATTGAGATGGAGATCAATGTCCAGCACTTTCAAGCATAATGGGTGTGTACACATTTTGGGAGCAGTTCTGTAAGCTTGATGTAAGTCAGTCTGCTTGGGTAATTCTACCATACCTTGTCCAGATTCCTGTCTGCAGCTATGTTTATTTTAGAAAATGTCTCTTCTAGTATTAAAAAAAATCAAAACAAAAATTT
>WEIT01007416.1:1116-13683 GCA_013389985.1 Dryoscopus gambensis
TAGATCAGAGTATCCCCACACATAAGACAGGACCAGGGAGCAGTGATCAGGCACAGGGCTCAGTCCAGACAGACCAGTGGCTTGCTTATACAAAACCAGCCCTTTTTATTCCCCTTCACACCATTCTGGTTCTTTCTGTATAAATCTTGATCCTTACTTTTCTTTGCCCTTTTCTCCACATAGTAAAATACCCAGAATTGATATAGTCTAAGACCTTTACCTGGATCATATATGTTCCTTAAATGGTATCACTTGTTTAGTTACTGAGGCACTGATGGCCTTTTAAAGATTGTCAATGCTTCCCTTCATCTGTCTGTAACATTTGGCCATTTTGCCCAAATCCCCTTTAGCCATGTCTGAGATCCACCTCCTCATGGCGACTTCTATAACTTTTTTCAGCTTCTTGCTGTGTTTTGTACCATGTAGCAGTTTTTTCATGTCAAGTCAAGAAGTTTCTGATGAGAGTTTCACTTAATTAAACTTCAGGCTGAGGTCAAGTTATTTGCCGTCACACCTCAACACTGGTATTCAAAGTAAGGTGGTACAAAACTCACTGTACATAAATAAAGTATAATAATTCCCAATAATCCAGTAATATTCCACAAAATTCACTGATTTATATAAAATGAGTACTGTGTTCAGGACATTCTACTTCACTTTCTTCATAACTATAGTTTCCAACTTTTTGTTTTCTGTGGTAGAAATATTGAAAGATTTTACAGATAATTTAAGGGCAGGTTTATGAACAAGTTAAGTTTACTTAGTGGTTCAAAAATCAGTGTTGCATAAAATCAGCTGCATTTTTTCAATTTGAGAAATACAGGAAAGGCTACATTTGGCTTCAGACCAAGGTTCTATATAACTCAATATCCTGTACCTCACAATGATTGTGAGCAGATGCTTACAGAAGACTTTTAACAGAAGAGGCATTTACGATTCTTTTCATATTTCCAGCAGTTTTGGGCTCTGGGAATTTCCTAACCCTGGTATGTTTTTTCCCAATTTAGTAGCCTTCACAAGTTTACTCTTCCAGTTACTATTGTTTCCCCCTCTGAACCACTACTGTGGAAAGCACATGGATGATATGAGATGTGACAGTTCACATTTTAACTTGTCTAAATGTTTATACAAGTAAAAGTTTTCAGCAAAGAAGGAGATGATTCCCAGCCACCTTCACTCACTACATACATGCAACGCAGGTACTCTTTGACAGCCCTGCCCAAGAAACAACTCCTTATGAATCCCTGCAAGTGCACCCTCTGACCTGCTAGGCATCATGTGGGATTGTGCATTGTGATTCCTCCTGGATTCTCCCTGCAGTAAGACAACAGCTATTGTCTAACCATGGAGGTCAGAGCTCTTGAGATCTGCAGGGCCTGCACCTCTCAAGGCTGGCCTCTCTCGGTGTCAGTCATCCCCTCACAGTGCTTTGGTGCCATAATCTGAAGAGGGAGGTATATGAAAGTTGCATTTTCCTCTAGGGACTGCTTCCCCATGTGACTAGTCCAAATGACAGCTCCTGTCACACCAGCTGGCACTCTGTTCAGACTGTCACTCCATATTCTGCCACTATGGCAGAAGCATAGTATTTTTGCTTCAGGAATTTCCATTCCATCCTCACCTTATTGGCAGGGAAGTTTCAAGCGATGTACGTTATACCTAACACTTTATGCATGGTAACTTAGGTGCTTTCAGAAAGAAAAATCCCGGGGGAACATCCACATCAACTATTTTGTATCAGCAATATCCTTTGGCAAGGACTTGCTCGCATTTGCTACCCTTTTCAGAAAGAGACATTTCGTTCTTTCCTGTTTTGAACCTAGGGGCCTTTTGATGGTCCCTATTTCTTGTCTATGCCTTTGTACCTTCTTCAAGGTACAGATTGTACTCAAGTTTTCATAGAAGTCCAGCATACCTCCTTCCCTAGACCAATCTCATTTTTTAGAGTGAAGAGTACTAGGATATTGAGTTTTATCTATAAGGTAGCCACAAGATATTTTTCTGTTTTTCATTATGCCTTTCTTCCTCTCAGGATATTATTTTAGAGAAAAATTAGTTCATTCTTCAAAATGTGTGTAAACTATAGATTCTACTTCTTTTTAAATGCTGATAAATCTCATTCATTGTTGGATAAATCTCATTTTATACTGGACTTGAAAAAACAACTTAATCAGTTAAACCTAGTTTTACAGACTCTGAACCAGAACACCCTAAAGTTACCATCTGATGCATAGAGCATTAATTCCTGTTTCTGACTAGTTTTCCTTTCCATGGGTAATGAATACAAGAAGGTCTTCAAGCATTTGCAGTTTTTCACAAATATGTTCATCAGATAAGAGATAGTTCCAGAAATCTTTTGATCTCGACCATTTCTATTTTTTTTATACAAACTGACAGAGATGCAAGACATGGCATATTTGCAATGAGTTATGATTGAAAGATAATTATTCCATGTATGAATTGAATTACTGTCTTAGGCATAATTTCATAACATCCATTAGTAGTTGCTGTGGTCATTTTTAGAAAGAGGAGGCTGACTTTTGGCTAATTTATTGACACCTGTATGTTTTAATTGATTACATGAAACAAGGATAAAAGTGAGTGGAATTATACTGGATTTGTCTGGGATGACACTGCACTGCACACTTTTTTCTTGAATATGTTGCCAATTAATTTTTGAATCCATACTGTGACTTCATCCAATTCGATGGAGTAGCATATGTTGGACATTCCTTAGAATGTGAAGTATGTCAGATACCACTTGGAAGCAGAAAAGTGCTTACATTTCTGTTTCTTCAAGAAAATTGAACCCCCTAAGAGTTTCACCCATAAATGGCTTAGGGAAGAAAAGCCTGTAATGTGTAACTTGGAAAATATTGAGTTACAGGGAATACACATTATAAGTAAAGATTTCTAAGTTCCACAAGCCTGGTAAAAATTTCAACTAATACTCTGAAATCACTCAACAGAAAATAAATCACTTTAAATTTGGCTTAATTAGATTTCCCTTGCTCCAGAGAACTATTTATTTTTTATTTGATTTTTATATATTTGTGTTTTTCAGGCTAGTGTTTAGTAGGGTTAAAAGAAAATTTAATATTTATTCCTTTATTATTATTATCACTTCCAATTTTTAAAAATCCAGTTTTAGAAGGGAGTTTAACATACAGTGTATCATATATTTGAAATAGGATTTTGCCCATTAGTACTATTGAATGAACTTCACAAAGTTTAATAGCAAATGAGGAGGTTTGCTAGGATGAAAGTAGCAATTATACTGACTTGATATACAGTAATGAAGAACATCTGCATGTAACCATTTCCAGCTTTCTTCATGATTCAATAAACTCTGGTTTTATACATACACAAATTATTTCCCAACTTTGACATGAGTAAATGTTATTTGCACTAACTTGAAAATTGTTGGTCCTATTTGTAATTTTTTGTCATTTGTTGCATAATTTGTCAAACGTTTATGCCCTGTTGTCTCTAAAGATCAGTGTCTCTACTGTCTGTAGACAACTGGTTGAAGCAACAATGTGAGCAGTGGTGCACACTTTCATATTCACATTCATTACTTCAAAACTTGATTTCTGTAATTTCCTGGACAAAATGACCAAGGTTTCTCAGAAACCCTTTTGGTAAAACACACAGCAGTGTTGCTCTTCAATAAAATTAACTTATGTGAATGTGCTGTACCGGCTCTTTTTGTCTTTCACAGGTTCATCTTTTCGGCTTTCTTTTCCTAGGAAAAAAATTACCACTTCAGATTTTAGGCATATTTTACTTCAAAAATATCCATTGAAGATAAAAAAATTCAATGTTTATATAATTCCTAGTTTTAGAGGCTCGCACCCAGAGACCATCAGGGTTACAATACTTCAGATTATGTTTATTAAATGTAAATTTAATTTTAAAAGAACCTGGTTTTAACTTGAAAATTGTTTTTTTCCTAGGATTTTTTTTTTTTTAGGAAATAACGGATATTATGTCAAAATTACTTTTTATGTTTTCCTGCAAAACTTATCTGCCAACAATTTGTTTTTATTTCTGACTGGTTCATTTTTTATATATATACACTTTTTTTCCTATAAACCTGGTATATTTGAACCTCATTTTGCTACAGTCATATATCAGAGGGCTTGCTAATTTGTCAGCAAAGGTGACAAGTTTATTTCTGAAGGAAAATTTGCTTTGACAATAATAACGGCAAAAAAGAGAATATTATTTGTCAGAGAAGGACTTTAGAATATATCCTATTAGCTCAAGAAGTCCATCAAGTAGGGACAGAAATAGATTCTCTATGTATCTGAAGTAGTAAGTTTTACTTCTCCCAGTGAAAAATCAGAAGATTAATTATATTCTCATTAACAGTAAAAAACAAAACAAAAAAAAACCATTTTTTTTCCTCCTCAGCTTTGAGCAACACCTTATTTAATTCCAAATTAATTTGAAGACTCTCTACTGGCAGAACAAAGGAGTTATTAAATTCTGGAGAAGAAAAATAAAGGTTAATAAGTGAAAAAAAAGGTTTCAGTTTGCTTTACAATAGCTCTCATGGCTCAAACTCTAGTGAAGGAAATTAGAAATTTTAAAAGGCTTTTCTAATCCACTCATCTTTTTTTCCAGAGTTTATTTGAGGAAAATGGTAATATTCACAGCATACTGATTACCAGAAGCCATACTCATTTTGCTGAATACTCATAACAAGTATGCCATATTTCATATTTTTTCAACTTTACTGTTTTCAGAACTTAAATGCTTCTCAGTCATATTCTTTAAAAAGTTTTTAAATGTCTGACTGCTGAAGACAAGCCCAAAGTGTACAGCAAACATTTTTTCTTTCTCCAGGAGTATTTGTCAACTATACACTATGAAGCAAACTGGACAATTTTCCCTGACAGTCTGACTGACAGTGAACTTTGCAGAGGTTTGTAAAAGTTAGCAGAGAATATTTCTAACATGTTATATGTGGTGAAAGGAGTTTTGAGAAGACCAGGTAGAAGGCTTTTACTAGCAATTGCTGTACATCAGTGAGAGATAATACTGCCAAATAATTTTACTTTTCACCTATTTTAGGCAACAGCTGAATGGTGGCCTGCCTTTCCATTTCTTTATCACTACAGAGTAAGATGAATTAAGAATTTTCATTAAAATTATGTGCTTTGAGTTCTAGCATTCTTATCAGTGACTAAAAAGTTCTCTAGAATGTGGCATATAGAAACTTTGCTACTGAGAATTTTTTGTTCATTTCTACAAGACGCATATGAAATAGGTTGAACCTGGACCAATCGCTTTTGCAATTTTGCATACAAAAAGCCCGTGCAAGGGAGGGAGATTTCTCTTTGTTTCCGGCTTCAAGGGCTGAGGGGTGGCCGACGGCAGAGGGCCCCAGGCCTGGGCCCAGGCCCGGGCCAGGCCCCCCTCTTCCCCCCCTCGGCCCCTCGGCGCGATGGCAGCACGGGGCCAGCCCTCCCGTCCCAGAGGGGAGCTGTTCCCGCTCTGCAGGCAGCCTGTAACCGAGACCATGTGGCCGAGGCTGCCGAGACCCCGCATGGGAACAGCGGAGCCGACAGGGCACCTTTGCATCCAGCACAGCTCTCACCAAAGCCGAAGAAACACCACACCACAACTGAAAAAGACATCTTTTCTTTCAAGTCAGTGAGGAAAGAAGAGAAAAGTAAAGTCACATGGGAGGAAGCTGAACATGGCAGCCTCAAGGTCCGAAACAGAGAGAAAGGGATGAGACCATGGGAAGGCAGCTAAGCGGCAACAGGAAAGGAGGGCTGCTGCACTCTTTGGCACAAAGCTTAAAAATGCTTCTTGTAAAACCATAGAAAGGGCTTTAATCCATTTGGAAAAACTTGGGAGGATGAGAAATTCTTGTGGAGCCTGTGACTTTAAAGAAAGGCGTATGCCATGCCAAATAGAAGTTATGAGAAGCTTTTAGAAACTTGAAGCAGAGAATTTTTGCTTTCAGACTGAGATAACTCATCCGTAAAAATTAAAACCCCATTTTTTTACCTGTGGCCCCTGCCTTGGCAGTGTGGGAAGACTGTGAAAGATTCTCGGGAGAAATACCTTTTTTCACTTCAACATATTTTCTCCGGGCGGGACTGTTGGTTTGTGAAAACTCTACGGCACAGTAGAAGAACCTCTTTTCCTAAAGCATAAAGAGACTCTTAAAAAATATGTAGCACTGACCAAAATGCCATGTTCTTGTTTTGTTTTCACTTGTGAGAGGTTTATGGTAAAGGAGAAGGCATTGGGAAAGAAAAAGTGTTTTAAAGGTTTGCTTTAATTTCTTATCAGTTCTCTTTTTTTCATTCTGTTAGTAATAAACTTACTTTTATATTGCAACTGTTTAAGTGTAAACCTTGTTTTGCCCTGAAGTTTCTTTACATTTTCCCCAATAAATCCATTTTCCCCTTATAGACATAATTGGATTTCACGTGTTTGGCATTTAAACCAGCATTATATCACAACAACATATATTCACATTACAGAATTTTTTTTATGCAAGTAAGCCATAGTTTTTATCACTTGAATTCTTAGATAACCTAGAGCTAGATCAGATTCAAGATCAGACATTTAAACCAGGTTCTTCATAAGATAGATTGTAAATAAAAATTAGGTTTTAAATTAGTTAGATTCACACTACAATCAAGAGATATTTATTACAAAGTAGAAAATATAGTGAAAATTACTGAGCTTTTCAGGAGACAAAAAGGTTTTTAACTGGTTGTTTAATATCTGAACAGATGGGCAATTGTATCCTGGCCTTTAGCTTTCACTCCATTAGCACATAAGTTCTCCGGTAGAGAAATCTTACCTCTTAGACTCATATATGTGTCTTGGATTTATCAGAAAGTACCAGATTCCTATGCTGATCCCCAAGTCTCCACTCAAACCCTAAATTAGTGAAGCAAACCCAAACCAAAATCATCAAGACTATAGAGCTTCAGCTGCATTTGCAGCTGAATTCAATGCCCATGCAGTCATGATTCCAACCAATTGAAAACAATTTACTTGAACTGAGGGTAAATTCAAAGCATTACAGGTATTAATATTGAGGTGAATTTCACTGAGCTTTAGATACCTTGAATACAGAAATTTGTATTTGAAACTAGTTGTCCCTTTTTACACAATGTAGAATAAAAGGTGTCTTTAGGAAAATATTGCATAGTCCCATGGGAAAATGTATGAATATCTGTTTTCTTTCTCAGAATTGATTATAAACAAAGTTCAGAAAATTTAGGGTTTTATACTTATCAGCCAAGATTAATACGTATCTACAAAATCTGTACAGATCTGAGCGTTTATGTTTAGGCTGTTGATTTAATATAATTTTTATGATCCATGATAACCAGATCACTATACTCACATAATTGAGAATCATACAGTTCTGAAATTTAAAAACATCAACAGGGAAGCAATAGGTGCAGAAATGTGCGTGGCAGTTTATAGGCACTGCTTAAGCACCTAGATACTCTGGGAGTTAGGATTGTTGAAGAACATCACTGTGCCCACTGCTGCAATTAGGTAAGGATAGCTACAGGAGGCTTCCAGCTTCCAGCAAACTCCAGAAGCATCTAAGAACTTCTGTCACTTGTTCCTGATGAAACGGTTCTTTGAGCTTTCGTTCCACCTAAAGGAAGGAGGGGCAGCGCCCTTTCAGCAGGTGCTACTGAGAGACTGGTGTTACTGCCAGTCAACAGAAGCAGTGATTTTCACAGAATAGTGCCTAAGGCCTCTTGCTCTCTCTCTCCCGAGACTGGAGAAGTGGTGTTCTTGCCTGCAAGTGTGTGCTGGGGGAAAATCTGCATTGCCAAGAAGCTCCTGGAGGAGCTCAGTGGACTGCACAAAATTAAAGATATTGTGAAGGAGGTTGTCTGGATCCTCCTTACAATACTGCAGCTACAATAGCCTAAATGCTTGGCTGTACTGAAGAAGGCACAGGTAGGGTCTGTGTTCTCTGAGGTGGGAAATGGAGACTCCCATAATGGAAAAGTCTGGGAGTTTTTAACTTCTGTCACAAGGAAGAAGGCTAAAGTAATTACCACCTAAAGTAATTCTTGTAGGAGAATCTATACAACTATATATGTGAAACCACAGAAGAATTTCAGTGTCCTGGTAGCACACGAGGGGCTGTGTTCAAGGATTCACCCAAGCAGGCTGGATCTGAAATCTATAGCTGCACCAAGAGGAAGGTGAATGAGTGACAGCAGTGGGAAACTCCCTACTCCAGAGAATGGAGGCTGCCATCTGCTGATCTAACCTATTTTCTTGTAAGATTTACTGCTCAGATCTGGGGTGCTGTGAACAGACTGATAAGGCTCTGTCCTTGATGTTCTTGCACATAAGTATCAACTTTACTGTTAGGGGAGACCTGGCGAACAGAAAGTATAAACATGAGGCACTGAGGCGGAGGATCAAGGGCATGGAGACCCACGTGGTTTTCTCCTCAGTGCTGCAGGTGAGGGGGAAGGGCTCGAGGAGCAGTGAGGAAGAGTGGGCAGATCAATAAGTAGCTGCATGCTTTTTAGTGATAACAAAAGGTTTTGTTTTTATGACCAAGGCACCCTTCTTGATGATCAAGAAAGCACAGTTAAGAAGAGATAGGATTGAACTGACCAAGTGAGAAAAACTTTTGTTAATGGCTGGCTAGACGGTTCAGAACAGCTTTAAACTAGGAATGGGACATGGCAATCTGCTATCATGTAAGAAAGTGGTGGAACACAAGGGAAAGCAAAGGGTGCAGGGTGGTCCTGGAGACCTTTTAATCAACAGAACAGGGCTGAATATTCCGCTCCTCAAGAATGGGCACAGAAATAAAGAAGAGCTGAGATGGAAGAATTATGGGAGAAGTTATCCCATTTATTCTGTGAAAACAGCATGACTGGATGCCTCTCTGAACTGCTTGTACACTAGAGCATGAAGCTTGGGGAACAAATAGAAGGAATTTGAAACCTTCATGTGCTTTCAGGTTTAAAATCTCTTGGAACCATAAACAGGAGCTGGAAGTGTGTTACTGCACTAAAAAAGGACAGTGGTATCCAGAGCTGCTCTAGAAAAAATGTGACTGGCAAACTGAGGGAGGTGATTATTCTCTACCCAGCACTGGTGAGATCACATCTGGTGTGCTTTGTCCAGTTCTTGGCTCCCCAGTAAAAAAAGACACGTGAACATAATGCAGTGAGTCCTGTAAAAGAAATGGAAGATAAGAAAGGGACTGGGTCGTGTGCCATACAAGGAGAAACTGAGAGAGCTGCAATTGTCAGTCTGGAGATGAAAAATCTTATGAGGATCCAATCAATGTGTATAAATGCCTGGCTTGGGAAGGGACAGTAAAGAAGGAGGAGGCTGACTCTTCTCAGTTGTGCCCACTGACAGCTCTGTAAACTGATATAGTGGAAAAAGACCTAAACATAGGAATTCTGTCAAACACTAGAACAAATTTCCCAGAAAAGTCATCCTTGGAGATATTCAAAACCTGATTAGATATGGTTCTCAGCAACCTATCCTAGCTGGCTCCACTCTGAAAAGGGGATTGTATTAGACAATATCCAGAGGTCCTTGTCACTCTTAGCCCATTTTGTATTTTTCTTCTATGTTCCCATTCTTGTCCCACTGAGATTATGCCTACATTCTTTTTTTCTATTTTACAACTTATTCTATTCCTCAGTTGAAAATGGGCAAGATGATAAATCTTAAAACTAGAAAATTAGTATGGTCAATTCTAACTAAATCTACTGTTGTGTTGTATAAGAAGAAGTGTGTTTGGGTCTGTATTTCTACAGTCACTTACTGTTTTGTCAATAGTTTCCTATGCTTTTATATCCCTAAGTCAATCATCTCTCTTCCCTAATTTATGTAATAATTTGGCTGTAACACAAAAGCAGAGCACCAACACTTTTCTTTTCTCTTTTTCCTGACGCTTTTCTGACTGAAAGACCTTTTACTTTGTTGTTGCTTTTTCCCCCCATATTCTGCATTGGAGAGGGTTAACATCCATTAGAATAGGAAGTTTGAGTCCAGAGGCTTGATTAACCAAATTTTGAACAGCAACATGTCAACAGAGAAACTATCATAGAACCCAGTAATTTGCCTCCAAAAGATGATGGCACAATCAGAAGAGAGAAGAGGTTTTGTTTCTTCTTTTTCCTAGAATTTGAAAATTTCTGGCAAAGCCTCCTTTGTTCTGTGATAAACAAAAAATGACACTTGAATGTAGCATTTATAAACGAGTAACACATGTACAAAAAAACCCCCATCAAAACCAAGGAAAAACTTCATTTCTATCCTATGACATTTCTCATTTCCTCTTGTAATCATGCTTAAGTGCACTTTTAGTTATCATTGCTTAATTACGGAATAGGTGTTAATTTTCCAGTTAGAAGCAAATATTTAATTGCATTATTCACTTATTTTTGCTAAAGAACTTTCTCAAGTTTTAGCACAATAAACTTATGGCTAAAATACAGTACAGGGATACAAATTCACTTTTTTTTTTTCTTAACTCTTGCTTTTATGAGGAATCAGAAATATCAGCACATATATCTCCACATGCTCTCTAATGACATGGCATCTACTGAGAGTTTGGTAAAAAACTCATATATCTAGTTGTTAAGTTTCTGAGCATAATGTGAGTGCACACATTAATGAACACTAGAGATCTCCTTAAGAATGAAAAATGCCTTGGTTTTAGAATATTCTTCAACAAGAGCCTGCAAACTCACCATCCCCTGCAGGTCTCAGTCATTCAGAAGCACAGCTATGGGAAACCAGGCTTCACTAAGTTCCAGTGTACATATCATGCGCATATCTTTACTGTAGACATAGTTCTGGTAACTTCCTTGTAATTAAACTGGTTTATTTTTATCTTCCTGCAAAGCTGATGTTCATATCTGGACACTTGCATTCATATCAGAATATCCTTTTATTTTATTAGTAACTATCAATGTGTTTCATTTAACACCTTATCTTAATTATTCTTTTAAATTTGTCCTTTTGCTAACCCGACAACACCCCTTCTTCTCACATGTAAATCTCCAAAGGCATTCTATTGTCATTGCTGCCTTTTTTAACAAAGTATTTATCTTCCTTTCTGCATTACTATATTTTCACTTTTACCACCTAGCTCCCAAAAACTAGCCTTCAGAAAAAACAAACTTGCCATAATTATTATTATTAAACATTTAACACTGTGTACCCAGAAGCCCTTTGATTACTAAAGTAGCAATAACACCTCAAAGAAAAATATTCCTGCTGCTAAAAGCTTTCGATAGCAATGGTTTGTGCAATTCTGTTACCAAACTTGTCAGTCTAATGTCCACCCTAAAATTTAAAACTGTCTTGTTTTATTTTGATAGCCTTGAGTTTAAGTCTTAAAGATATGAAATGGGTGGCAGGTACCTGCTAAATATAATAAATTTTATTTACTTTTAATAAGTTTTTGGCAAGGACTGGGAGGCAGATCTCATTCCAGCTTACTCTTCTGTCAGATATTTGAAAGAAAAAAAGCATAATCTACTTTGTCATGTTTTTCATATCAGATTTATTTATATACATTAGACTCTCACCTCCATGAAACTTCTATCACTCCTGTGGTGTTGTAGATTATAGCTCTGTCTGGAATGATTTCGACATTTGGCCAATATATTTTTAGCAATAAAAAGATTCATCATTAGGAGTACTACCTTAATTGAAGAATGTAAGATAGTCATCCTCAGTGCTGTATCCTGTTTAATCGTATTGCCACTGTTGCTTTACATTTTTATTTCTTAGAGACTTTGAAGAGATTGTGTCAGCAGTTTGAAGACTGAATAAAGTAAAGTAAATAAAGAGTTTAATTGCTTAAGGAAACTCAACCTCCTCCATACTAGGGGTGGAACTCATCTGCCTAACAATAAACATCTAGTGTGCTTTAAATTCCCTAAGTTGTGCCATTTAACCATGTAAGTGCTGTTCTAGATGAGCACATGTCTCTGTACGTCCTTCATCATATCTGACAATCTGTGTACCTGTCTCTCATACCTTAAAGCATCTTGATGATGCAGTGACAATGTTTGGAGAACACAGCTGTAGCTCAAGGTACACATCATTTCACAGGTATGCTGGTGTAATGTGTTAGTACAGCTTGGAGTTTTAGTTAAGAAAAAAAATTTCTACCAGCCACAGAAGTGATGTTTTTTGCAAGGGGCTGTTGTAACTTCCTGCAGACCTGATAGAACTAATCAACTGGCTAATTTGAATATTGACAACTCTGTTAAGCCACGTAAGAAGCTGAACACACCTCTGTGAAAGACACATTTAAAGATGAACAAGCCCAGGAATCGCTCTCTTGCTTCCGGTGCTCGGACAGGTAACTGGAGTGCCCACTCGGCCCGGCTGCCCAGGCTGGGCCTGGCTGCTCAGCCTGGTGGGGGCCAGGCCACGGCCCGCGGCTTTCTGCAGGCCAGCCCTCCCCCCAGTGCGGCTTGGTGAGATCGTGGCCGTGCTCCGTGCAAACCGGTCCCGCGGCGTGGATGGCCCCTTCTCCGGTCTGGCTGCCATTTGGCAGAGATC
>WEIT01007416.1:14639-26782 GCA_013389985.1 Dryoscopus gambensis
CCCTGACTGATAGGTGTAGGGGCAGTGAATAATTCCATATATGGAAAACACTTAAGAACTTAATGTAATTATTACAGCAAATGGTCCAAAACTATAAAAACACACCACCACACCTCTCTGTAAATGAACTAATGAAAGACTATTATAGAGGTGGTAAACTGACTGAAATAATCCCATGTTTGTGTCTTTATGTCATAAGTGGGAGGAGGGAGGAGGATGGGGGGAGAAGTGTTCTGAAGGTTTATTCTGACCCTTATTACTCCTTTTTTCTTTTAGTTCTGTTAATAAACATCTTTATATTCTTTAAAGTTTGGAACCTGTTTTGCATTCCTCCTAATTCTTATCTCACAGGAAGATAAAAAAGTGAACTAAACCCACTACAGCTGGATATTTTATTTTGCATGCACCACTCAGATTTACATCCTGTGTTAGAAGGAAATTAGAAGAATTATTAGATAATATACCATTTGTTATTGTCCAACACTGGAAGAATGGATATTAAAAGAAGAATGGAAAGAAGAAATAAAAAAAGAAAAAATAAGGCTTCACACTTCAAAGACTTTAAATCCCAATAGATTACATGTCTTAAAGCAGGTTTGTGATGTGTGCTGGTTTAACTTTCTAAAACAGATATTTCTAAATGAATTTGCCCTTATTTTGCATAGCAAACTTCTTTCTCTATGAACAGAATAAAAACAAACTCAGAAGTTCCTATGGTAAATTTCTGAAAAAAAATATGAATTGAAGAATTTGGTTTTTGAGAAAAATTTGGTGGAACATTCTCTCTCCAGAAGCCTCAGATAAAACCAGTTAATTGTCTCCTAAGCAGAGAATATCTGGAACTTTAAGGAGGAAAAGAACATGTAGTCCCTACCAAAGGGCAAAATCAAGACTGTAAGGGCCAGAGGAGCTCTGTGCTGATTTTCAAGTCTTCAAGGTTATTTAACAGTGAGCGTGTGTGAGATGAATGACAAAAGCATTGCTGTGACACACCAAAACACAGTGCTCTTAAATCCTGTTCTTAAATAATTGAAGCATATGTTTGTATTTTAAGAATGTTGCTTGACCCTCAAATATTTTTTAAATTGGCATACAGGTATCAGAAACATAGACCAGATGTTCCAAACAGGTGAGAGCAGCAGTTGACTCAGAACACATTACACTAATGGATTGACAACTGCTGTTGTTGCTGGATGGAGGTTTAACTCTTATTTGGAATTTTTATTTACCCACAAAACAAAATTATCACAGTTCAAAATGAAGAGTTATACTTAAACCAAAATTTTTAATTCAATCACCTTGGAAATCTTTTCTTGTTTATGTAACTTCAGTGGGATGAGTTATATAGATTCCCATCTTAATTGATTTTATTTGTAGTACAAAGCTTCAAATACCTTTAATATCTCTTGTTCTTAAGACCTCAAGTTCAGAGTTCCACCATTATCACTGTAAATGTTTAAAGTTGTGGTGTTGGGAATTAATGAAAGACATGCTGTATCAACTTAGAGTTTACCATTTTGGGTTTCAATTTAGTTCAAAGATGTCAGAATTTCCTTTAAGGAGCACTAGATCATTGACCATCATGCTGGATATGCCTCTGGTATAAAAAAAAAAATCATATTGTAGTGTGCAGAAATAGCCTACCAAGTGTTAACGATCTGTACCTAACCTCTTTTTATACTTCCTGGTATACTATCTGCTGTACTATCTAGTATGTGATTTGTTCTACAGAAAAGTCAGGTAAATCAATGAAACAGATCACAAAACATTCAATGATTATGTTTTTACATGCATACAAGTAATGAAATTTACCAGCTCAGAATGCTTGTGAGGAATATTTTTTTCCTCACATTGCTTCATTTTTTGAGAACCTCATGCATTTTGCTGATTATTCTGTTAATTCCTCTATGGCCATCTGAGTTATGAGATTTTTCAGCTGGGAACTTGGAGGCACAATATCAATTTTTGTGATAGGTTTCCTAGTACAGCTGTGTCTGTGATAAAACTGCAGGTTTCCCATGCTTGAAATACTACAGTGATTCTGAAAAGTTTCAAATACTACATAATTTATGACTTCATAATGTCAATTCATAATGATTTATTTGACAGATATGAAAGACAGGTTATGTAATTGCTTCATTCTAAACAGACAATAAAGGCAAAAATCTAGGAGGAAAAAAAAGAAAGAGGAATAGACATTTGCTAAAATCCTTTGCAAACTTCCGAAGAGTATTTCATGCTGCTATGTGCCAGTGTAATTTGTTCTCTTCTGAGGCAGATTTTTGTCTTTACTTTTGTCTTAAATCGGAACAAAAATGACAGGATAGCTATTTACTTTTCTTGGCCTTATAGAATAGGAAAATGATAGGCGTAGTAAAATGACAGAGATAATACTGTACTTTCCACAACACTATCAGCACAATTAATGGAGTGAGATTGCAGGGTAATATCCTGCTTTGAATCACTGAGATACTCTATTATAATTGTTACCTTCTTTGACTTTGTTCAGCCTCAGTGAAGATGACTTCAAAGATGGTTCAAATAATGTATTAATCAAATATGCTGTAAAACTGCATGAAACAAAATGAATGTAATTTCAAAATTGTATGTTAAAGATGTTTTTAAGTTTGTAGCTTGAATGTGTTTATTTTTTCTACTCCTTTTTTCTGACTGTAAAAATGCTCAATTTTACACACTTGAGGTTTTTCCACAGAAATAAATGTTTACATTTCACAGTGCAACAAGGTACCTAACTAAAAATCATTCACTATTATTTTAACATGAATAAACCAAATTACTATCAAGAAAAAATAATCAAGTGTTCCAATGTAATTGTTCATCTAATCAAATGATATTTTGATATTGTAGTATTTATAGCATAATTACCATTAAGCATTTAATTTTTAATATAACTTCTCCTGATTGAAATAGTTACTTGAGGTCTTCAGTTTGTGCTAATGAACAAAAAATAGTTGATAAACACATTTCATTTATCTCAGTGAAATTATAACTCTCCCCTGTATCTCTCAATTTTTGCAAAAGAATACTGTCAGAACTATCCAAATTCATTTTAGCATATGTATGTATAGTTATTCTATCTTAATATTCTTCCAGAAAACACTATAGTGAACACTGAAGTGAGTTGCTGGGAGACACTGTGTTATTTCTATTCTTGGGCACGTTCAGAGCTCAGTTGGATAAGGCCAGACTTGATCTAGTTTTGACCTGTTTTTAGCAACAGGTTGGACCTGTTGAGAGACCTCAGAGGTTCCTTCCAGTGTCCATGATTCTGATTCTATAAACAGCATTAATATGATGATATTACTGTTACAGTTTATTGCTACTGGTGATATTTTACAATTAAATACCAATACTGACAACAATTTACTATTCACTGATACTGTTACTAATAGTTTCTGGATAAATAGGAATGCAAAAGAGTTACGAGGAAGAAATGAAAAAATATGATCAACAAATAAGAAAGGTAAGGCTCTAAGTTAAGCTCACAATAAGTCTAACCATTCCTTTCATTTAATATTCCTCTAATATCAAACAGTACTTTCATTTTTTTGTTTCTTATATTATTTTGTGATTGCATTAAGAAATGAGTGAAATTTTTGAAAGTCTGTAACTGTAGCAACAGTGTATATGAGCTTCTAATCTATCTGCTGGGTCTCACTACAGAAAGTACCCAGAGGCTGGGATTTTTCCAGCCATTTGTTATATGATTACATTTGATGTTGCAGCCATGAACTTCTGAATAATCCTGTTTTCTTGACCACTTTAATTCACTCTTTTAATAAAGAAGGAGAAAATCTTTATGTAGATTGCATCCTTAGGGGCATATACACAAAGGTATCTTGTCATCACTCTCTTTCATTATGAGGACATAATCCTCAGGAACACTTTCTATTGTCATTCATATAAACGCATGTCATCAGCAGCAGACATGTAAAGCCTATTGATATAACACTAAGCTAACAACCTGTTTAGAGCTTACCTGCATTGACACAAAAGACTGAAACTAGACTGTTTTTTATTGTTAGCAGAGGCTTGCCATTATGGATATTCAGAATAAAATTAATATTGAAGACCATAAAGAATTCACAGAATAAACTCAGTTAGAAGAGACCCTCAAGGATCATCTAGCTCAATCATTCACTTAGAAATATTTCTAAGATGTATTTCTTACATAGAGAAGTATTATAGAAGGTTTCAGAAGCTCTTGTATCAAATCCTGTGCATTTCAAAATTGTAACTACCTAACTGAGAGTTTTCACTGAGAAGGCTGCCTGCTTTGGAGTTGATTTATTTCCGTCCCTCTCATCTAGCCACTTCACTTAATAAGAAAAAAATAAGTACAAGATCTCTGAACTTTACTGACATTATGGATATAACTTACTACTAAAGATAGCTGCATATGGATCTAAGTATTTACATAAAGTATGAGAATAGAAACTAAATTTGTGTTTCCTTCTATACTTTCAGGTAGTTCTTGTAAGCTCTCCCATTCCTTTCAAGAAATAGAAATCTAACTTTAAATGCAGTAGCCACCTATATAATTCATGGTTTTCATCCCTTATTTTAAAGTTTTTTGATTGTGTTACTGGAGAATTAAAACTGCATTTGACCTAGTACATGAAATTTAATATATTTAAGGCAGACATGACAATGACACAAAATGCATACACAATATGCATTCTAAATAGTGTTTTCAGTCAGTAAAGTTATGACACCATCATAATTGCATTTTCTATTTTGTTCTGAAAGTTGGCATTTTCTTATTGGCTTAGACAAAATATCATTTACCTTTCCAGACTCTGTAGATCCATTTAGAAGAAACCATACATACAGGTGTATAACATCTGAGATGGTAATATGTCTAAAGAGGATTCTGTAAAATATTACCTTTAAAACATTATGTCCATAGGCATTCTTTGCTACTTTTTATTATTAAAATTAAGTCTATTACTGAATAAATATATATTAAACTCAGGGAAGCTTAGTTATCACACAAACATTTGAATGTTTCTTGCCTCCCATTAGTTTTAGTTGTCTGTTATCACATCTGGTAGATGTGATTATGTTTAACCCTTACATTATTGTATTTTNAGAGAATTTTAGCTAACAATCTGTATTTAATCATACAGCATTCATGAAAAGCAATGCAGGGGGTAATAGCAGCATGAATTTTTTCTCACATGTATTCTCAGTAAGGATTTCTGAATCCACATTGTAATTACATTAATTGCCTTTCTTTTGAAAGGCAGCCGCATGAAACAGCAGGAATCATAAAAAAACAACTGGATAAGGCTTGCTTACTGGAGTGTACCAGGATTAGACAGTAAACAATGGGTGTATACTCTTTTCTTTTCTTTTCTTTTCTTTTCTTTTCTTTTCTTTTCTTTTCTTTTCTTTTTTCTTTTCTTTTCCTTTTCCTTTCCTTTCCTTTCCTTTCCTTTCCTTTTCTTTTCTTTTCTTTTCTTTTCTTTTCTTTTCTTTTCTTTTCTTTTCTTTTCTTTTCTTTTCTTTTCTTTTTTCTTTTCTTTTCTTTTCTTTTCTTTTCTTTTCTTTTCTTTTCTTTTCTTTTCTTTTCTTTTCTTTTCTTTTCTTTTCTTTTCTTTCCTTTTCCTTTTTCTTTTTCCTTTTCTTTTCCTTTTCCTTTTCCTTTTCTTTTTCTTTTTCTTTTTCTTTTCTTTTTCTTTTTCTTTTTCTTTTTCTTTTTCTTTTTCTTTTTCTTTTTCTTTTTCTTTTTCTTTTTCATTCATGTGCCTGGAACAAAATGCAGTCATAGTCCACCACTTACAGTGTGGCAATGAATATACCGTGTACAACTGGCTACAATACATAATAATCAGCACCAAACAATAAGTGTAATGTAGCAACTGCTCCGCTGAATTTTACTAGTGTTACAAATGATGCAATGTTGCAACTCTCCAAATGAACAACTGCAGATACTTACAAGGATATAAGAAAAATTATGAGATCTCCTGAGAGATCTCTTGATTATGAGATTATGAGATCTCCTTCCTCCAAGGAAAAGGTTTCTTTTAAATCTTTTCAGTTAAATGAAGGTTTATGAAGTAAATGATGGAGTGTGTAGTGACTAAAGCTTATATGGCTTAAACTCAGATGTTCTCATACCCACATAAAATTATAAAAATTGCTTGGATCCCTTTAAGATCTTGATTTTGTTTAGCAGTGAGTTCTTTAGGTACTGTTAGCCTGAAGAGCATCTTTCCTGTTAGACAGCCACATGTGATCCAAATGACTGTATGTCAGAGTTTACATGGGAATATTATACCTGAGTTTCTGTTCCAGTTAAAGGGGGCTTAGTTTGATTGCTTACATGCATATCAGACTCTTATCCATCTAAAAAATCCTGGATTATTTTGCTTGCAGTGTGCATACTGTTCAAGGAAACCACACACCCCTATAGACATTGCCATGCTGAGGTCTCAGATACTCTAGGACATCTACAATGGCAGTATGGACTTATTGGTGACTGTTTATAGCTTCTGGACAAATCAATCAGTGTTGTGGGGGAGGATATTCTGTTGATGACATATGTGTGGTCGTCTCAAATTGGGTTTTGTAGCCTTTCATATTGATTACAAAATTCTCTGAGACACCTAAATTGGACTTTGGTGCTGTGTGAAGCACAGTTAATTTGGTTAAATGCTTTAACCAAAGCATTTTCACCAGGCTAACAGAAATCCATACAGAATCATAGAATAAATAAAGTTGGAAAAGACCTCCAAGACCATCAAGCCCAACCTTTGAACAGCACCTTGTGAACTAAGTGCTGTGTCCTGTTATTGACTGAAGAGTGCCAGGGATGGTAACTCTCCCACCTCCCTAGGCAGTCCATTCCAATGCTTAACCACCCCTTCAGTAAAAAAAATTATTCTTGATGTCCAACCTCATCCTCCTCTGGTGCAGCTTGAGGCCATTTCCTCTTATTCTGTCTATAATTTCCTGGAGGAGGAGGCTGAGGTTTTGGACTGGGAACTGGGAGATAACAATCAGATCACATTCAGTCAACACATGATGCCTATACTGAGGTAACTATATTAAGCTGCATGATTTCATTAACTAGAAATGGAGCCTGAACAGGCATCTCATGTACAGATCCATATTTACAACCAATTTAGGCATCTGCAAATAAAGACCTGAGTTCTTTCCTCTTTGAAGACAGGATTTATTTGCCTGTTCTTAGGCATTATCAGCCATTCAAGCTGTTCAAGCACATCCTAAATGAATCTGTTCTTATTTTCTGAGACAACCTAGTCTTTCTTTGCCATGGCTTCTGAAATAGTGTTCTTTTTGGGTTGATGATAACATTCTAGAATATAATATTTTCAATATGATGTCAGGGCACAGAAAGGGCCAGCAGCATCCTTGGGGTCAGGGCACTGCAGGGACCCCAAAGTCAGCCGAGTGCTGGAGCTGAATTACATATAGACATAAGTAGAGGAAAAGTGTGTGCAGAATGGGAAATTCTCAGAGACAGAGGCTACCTTTTGGATAAAAATTAAGTCTTTTTTCTATTGTGAAGACTTAAGTGGACTCAGGACAACACCACTTTGAGCAGCCAAAAGATGGTGTTAGTTTCTGTATTCTGTTAATTCTGGGGGTTTTTACCTATAGCAGACAAGAGATAATAAAGTTTTCTGTTCTTTCAGAAGAAGGTTTATTTTCTCAGACTGTTTTTGTCTTTTTCCAGACTATTTTTCACCCTTTTAGATGATAGGTAGTCATTACAGTTCTACGTTTTAGCTCTTATTGGGGGTTTCTCAAGATGTCTCTGGATTCCAGGTTCTCAGCTTTACTCCAAAGAGACCAGCTGCACTTTTCAAGCGTGCTTCTTGTTCCCAGACCTAGTTCTCAGGCTGGCAGGTGTTTTCTCCAATTTGATAATTTCCTCTTTCTAAGCTGCTCACCTTTATGGCTTTTCACATCACCATGGTGATAAATGCTTCATATTAATGAAATTCCTCTATTTCCAGCCATTTTAATCAATGTCACCTTCAAATAGAGCTCTTGCAGAGATTATATATTTTACCTACAGTTGTGAGATCTAGGTATACAGAGAAAATCCACACCTTATTCTTAGTAACTATAATTCATAAGGGTGTTGATTCATTAATAAATGTAGGAGATCTTTAGTTAACTTTTTAGATTATTCTTGAATTTTTATCTGCAGCATTTCCAATTTCCATTGCAGCCTCATAACATAATATTGCTATTGAGTTTGCCTTTAATGATGAGAGAACTCTTTAATTATCTCATTATTCTGATCTCATCATTAGAAATTACCATTTATAGTTCAGCTTTCTTTTCTGTGAACTTCAGTTTGTATATTCCCATAGCACTCAATGTTTAATATTTAAACCTGGTTAATGAATAAAATAAGAATCTTCCAAAGATAAAAATCAATAAACTTGAACTCAGAAAACAAAACTCAGATTTAATCAAATTTTCATTTAAATTAATCCGTTGTCTTTTGTTGCTACACTCTTGAAGTCAAGAGTAAAAATACTGTTTATTTCAGTGGTGTTGGAATTGTGCTCCAAGTGGAAATACATATAAAGAAAGCAAAACTAAAGAAATACTTTTGGGGATAGTATTTTAGCTGATGTTGGCAGAGTAATTCTATCAACAACAAGTTTATATTAGTAATGAGTAGTCAGAAGACAACAGGAGTTTCCATTATTAATTAATATATTGTTATAATCTTTTTTTCATATTTTCCAGAGGAAATGCATTGCAGAAAAAAATTCTGTCACCAACATCAATTAGATATATTTCACGTGTGAATTATAGTACACACAGGTATAAATACCCATCTCAGTTATTAAAATTCTTAAATCTGATGCATGGTTTGAAAAAGGCTTATAACCATGAATAAGAAATAAAGGTTGAAGAGCTGTGTTTCGTGATATTTTAATGTACCTCAACTTTGCGGGTCAGCTACTTTAAAACTGCTTGCAGGAACTCATACTGGTGTATTGAAATATTTCTCTCAAGCATACGTAATGAATATATAGTTTATGAACATTATAGTCCTCAAATTGCTCTTTACTGATTCTATTTTAAAACATTTGCAAAATCTCTAAATTCAAAATCCACTTTGAAGTAAAACTAAGTACTTTTGAACTGTTTGAACAAGGGAAATATTGTATCCATGATATATACAGCTAAAGCAGAGATCTGTTGCATCCATGAAGACAGTAACCCACCAAGGAGTCTTCGGTGCTTGGTTGTTATGAATCCAAACATAAGTAAAATAATAAGCTATAAATGTACATGTACATGTCTCTTCCATCTTTCTTGTCTCTGACAGGGACTAAAGGCTGGGAATTATTTAAAAATTCATGTCTTGTAAAAAATAAGGTCCCAAAATTGGAGGGGAAAAGGGGACAAACCTCAGTTATTTCTGAGGTCTTGTTCCTGAAGAGCACCCCAGTTTGATCACTTAAGCCTCAGCAGCAAGGAGTACCCCAGACCACAGTCACTGGTGTTCAGTGCACAGCACTTTGGTGTACTCACAGCTGACATAGAATGTGTTTGCTAAGGACTTATAATAAAGCAAAAATGAATTATCATCTGCAAGAACTAATTAGCACAAAATATGCTGTTAATTAATGTTAAGATAGCAAAGTTTTCTCTTAAATTTTGAAACTGGCCTGATTTGTTAGTCATCTAAACAACACAGGCACAACACGTATTTAATTCACCTACAATAAATTGCTTGAAGCAAGATGAATGGAGTGGGATGAAGATCTAGCTGAGGTAATATATTGAAGAATGACATCATAACATCCTTAGAAGAAAATTATTCAGG
The DNA here is from genome assembly GCA_013389985.1 of Dryoscopus gambensis. NCBI lineage: Eukaryota > Metazoa > Chordata > Aves > Passeriformes > Malaconotidae > Dryoscopus > Dryoscopus gambensis. Next base: position 24,487 of record WEIT01007416.1, read on the forward strand.
CAGGACTTGGAGAACTGTACATTACATTGCAGAGATCATGATAGAATTTTGTGAAAATGAATCAAATCAGTAAAGGACAAATTATGTTACAGAAAAGGGAACATGAAATCTTTTTACATTTGGAAAACAGGGCTGAGTGAGGTTACTGCTGAGAAAGGTAAAGATAGATAATGTTTCACCCCATGTAATGCACTCAGCATCACATGGTGTGTGACATAGACAACACTATGCAGTCTTCTCTCTTATCTTCTAGCAGGGCAGCAGCCGAACTTGCTTGCAACTTACTGGGGAGGTATCTAGGAAAAGATTTTTGCTCTTCTAAACAGACAGATCAAGGTTTCACCCCTAGGGGATACCTCTATGACAAAGATATTCCTAATCCTGAAGAACTGATTTGAAGTTAAGATATTCCATAAATCATAGAAAATGTTTTCGAAAACATTATTTCTGACTCCCTTTCAATAAAGGCTGCAAGGGCAGGCTTCTCATATGTCAAGTCTTGAGCTTGTCTAAGGTGATACAGGCTTCAACTTGGCTTTCTTCCTGCTTAACACTGGCACTTAAATGCAATGAGTCACCCCAATTTTCCCAGTACTCCACTGCCTGGAAATGAAGTTAGAGCTGAGAAATAAAGAGTTATATCATAGAATCTCATTTTGGCTTTCTAATACACAATTTCTGTCCTTTCATGCCCAGATTCACCATCGAAACTGAGACATCCAAAAAGCTCCAAAGTCAAACAGAATGTGACAGATATTGCTGAATCCAAAGTGAGCCCAACCCTGGTTATCACAGAGCTGTTTGGTATGATATAGACAGCTCTGGCACAAAGTGAACTCTGAGGACAAATACAAATTTTGTGTCAGTGAGGGAATACTCAATGCACTTTAGAGAGATAATTTACTCAGAATTCTGCTATTGGAGTTTCTGAAATGAGAAAGAAAAGGACAAGGGCTTCTTTTTTTTCTAAAGGAAATAATTCTTTTGGGGTTTATTAACTTGTTAGATTAATATTATTAGGGGTCTCTCCAACAAGAAGATATTTAAACTGCCTTTCTGCATGTTCCAAGACAACAATCAAACCATCAAACTTTTCTATCATTGATTGAAAAAATAAATTTGTTTTAGAACTTGACATGTGACTATGAAAATATTTAGGAGTTCAAAATGCAAAAATAAATAAGAAACAGTGCTTAAATGGGGAACAAGCGAATATAAAACTACAGTTTTATAAGCCTTTCCTCCTCAAACCAGGGTGAAAACAAATTCCTCTTTACTACACCCTCTCAGAGTAGTCTTTTAGGTATAGAAATGGTGGAGGGTCTCGTAGACTATTTGGAGGGGACTCCCACAACACTTTGTTTGGCTTGTCTCTGAAGACAAATTTTATTACTGGCCATAGACACTGACTCCTCCCTTTGTAAGATCATGCCCTCTTTTGCTTTTTACCTGACTTCAAGCCTTCTTTTTTCTTTTTTATTTTTTCCTTCTTTGGATCTATCTTGTCTTCCCCTAATTGTTTCTTCCTCATTGATCTCAATGTCTGCTACAAACATACCCAAATCTGGAGTTTCCAATGTTGTTGCTAAGACGTTTTTAGTCTTATATGATATTACTGACACTGCTGTCTGGGTGCCCTCAGTGTTGCCCAGAAATTATCAAGCTCATACTTGCAACACTTTTTTACTTTAGAGACTTTAAGGCACGGTGTTCTAATTTAGCCTTGATTCCTCTACCTAGTTTTAATTATTTACAAGCATTTTCTTAATTTTTGTACTGTCTGCATACCACAGCAACAGTGTGGCATGTTTTCCAGATTCTGCGTTTGTGGTTGTACAAAATTCTTACTCTTGAATTGTTTTAAGTGCTTTCCTGGCTCTCTGCAGATGTCTCAGCTAGTTAAGAATGCTCTACACAAATACAAAACAAATGAGCAGTTTCTGTAGGAATTACTAGAATTAAATAATCATTTTGACTACAAGAAAAATATCCTTATCAGTGTCAACATCTCCTTTTCTTACCATCTTTATCTCCTGGGAGAATAAAACTTGCATAAATAATTTCTACTCAACTGACACAAATCTTGCTGCTTGGAAGTTCAGATAAATCAGGAAGGGAAGACAACCGTTTCTCTGTCCCTCCTTTTCATTTTCCATGTTATATCCAGTGGTTTAAAAATGAAGACTGTCTTTTAGGTACAAACTTCTGCAGGTTCAGGAAGGGATCACTCACTTCCTGCTTTGGCCAAGTGATTTCATTAGTTGGTTATTGTGTCCTTGAAAAAAAGTGGGCACTA
>WEIT01007416.1:32543-55333 GCA_013389985.1 Dryoscopus gambensis
GAGGGAGAGAGGTGTCTTTGTTTGTTTGTTTATTTTACCCCCAGAGAATAATTGTTCTTCAAAATCCATTCTCTGTTTTACTTATGAATCAGTAGTCAGTGCTAAACTGTAATCTACCTCTTGCTTGGTCCTTCTTACTCAGCAGCTGTTGTGATTTAAGCTCTACCTGTAACTAAGCCCCACTAAGCCCCTGCCTCTGGCTTATGCCCCTGGTGGGACGGAGAAGAGACCTGGGAGAGTGAAAGTAGNGCCTCCTCCCTTCCTCTTATCCTGCCCCATCCTCCTTATTACTGCCAGTAGAGGAGGGGTCTTTGAAGCATCTGGAATGGGTATTGTCAGGTGCCAGTGTAGTAAATTCCACTACACTAAGCTAGGGTCAATCTGGTTTCTCATTCTTAAATGTAGATCTGGAAGCTAGAAAGAGAAGTTGCTTCCATAGTCGTGGCTACCAAAGGTACTCTTGGTAGTACTTATAGATCCACAGCAAAACTAAAGAAAGAAAATGGCATGCCTTCCCATGCCAGCTTATGCAGGATAGCAGATAGTAAGTGACAAAAACAATACCAGCAACCAAAGTAAAGCCCTCCTCATGTTCTTCCTGCCAAGTCTGCATTCAGAAATGTACTGAACATTAGGCAGCAAACAATAAACTGTGAATTCTTCTTCAAGATGTCTCCTTACCACCTTCAATGGAAATTTTCCGTGACTAAAAATGTGTTTAANNNAATTTTTCCAGGTCTCATTTCTGGTTGAATACAGAATATTACCTTTACCTCTACTTCATCTTGCCTTGAAAGTAATCTTCTAACTTTCTACACTCATGTCTGCAGCATTATTCCTTTTATAAGAAAAGTTTTAGGCTAATGTATTTTAGTATGATACTTTAAAAAGTGCATTATATTGTACTCAGGGAAAAAATCTCAGTGAAGAAAAATACTTCCAACTCCAAAGATAGAAATAAAAATTAATAACAATTCCTCCACTGATATTATTGTATTAACTGAATTTGAAAACTCAGAAAACTGTTTATCCTGAGATTACATTATCTGATGTTTGTGCGACAGTTATTCTTAAACATTCCTCTGGTTTTTATTAACAAGAAATTTGAACAGGGATCCTCACATGATCGAAATGAGACCTATTTTAAATCAGGAAGAGAATAATGAAGACTTTAGTGCCATATGGATTATAGTTTAACTCATCATTAATTGTTTTACTTATAAACCCAAAATATTCTTTCAGCTTGCAGCATATGGTCTTAGACTTTACTAGGATCACAACATTATAAAGTAACAATAATATAATGAGTAAATATATATACCAGGATAAAAACTAAAAATCACTAATTTATAATAAGTTGGAAATTGTTTTTTATTATATATTGATCATTTTAGGCTTATTCTACTTATTGAAACCATTTTTATGAATCATGATCATTTGTGGGTCATGGATCCTGGTACAATTTTTACAGATTTTTGATTGAGAAAAGCAAAAAAAAATACTAGTAAGTCAAAATAGGAAAACATGTTAGGAAAACAAAATAGGAAAACGTGTTTTTAAGGTACTATAAAAAGACAAATTGCCTTAAAAAATATGTGACTATTTTAAAGACCTGGAGATGGCCTCTGAAATGGCAGTATCTTTTGAAGTAGGAATATCTCAAAGTCATTATGTATCTCTAAAGTACAATTATGCAGCTGCAGTAATTAAACAATTAGTGTTCCTAAATGAATGAAAATAATATAAAATACATTGCAAAGACTAAACCAGATTCTGATATAAATAGATTCAATTAGCTTTAATTAAACTTTACCACCACTGAGAGAGAATTACTATGTTCCACTTGAATTCTTATGCTTAACCAGATGCAAAAGCTTAGATTAAATGGACTCAAATACAATAAAGTATAATAAAGTTGAATAAAAACAGTAAAAGAACAAAACAAAACAAAAGCCACCCCAAAGCAAGGCAATGTTTTCCCCTTGAAGTGTAGAAAACATTTAGTGATGACGTTATTAGTAGTACAAAACACCTTGGTTCAGTCTACAGATATTTATATTAAAAGAAAAAAAAAAAGGAGGAGAAAAAAAGTTATTTCTGTAGCAACATGCAGGCAGTGTATGGAAAATATTACTTTAAAAAATTGTAGATATTATTTTTTTACCCTAATTTATTTTAAGAGAAAGCTGAATGGAGATTTATAATCAAGGACATCAACCTTCATGTTTCAGGCTTTCTTTTGATAGTTTTTATACTACAGTACATTCTTCCCAATCTGCTTCTCTGTACATTTGCCAGCATCCATTTCTTTTTCTAATTTCTTTTTTTCAGAAGCTTAACCTTCTGCAATAGCTATTTTGACAACGACCTTTGAACTGCCAGTAATTAAAGTCAGGACAGCAAACTCCTGTTTTGAACACCTTTTCAGACTAGACAATATACTTAAATATAAATTGGAAATATAGGTAATATATATTATTGGTTTTTTCCTGTTCCTCCTGCCCCATATTCCAAGAAAAAATACTCTCCTAGCTCTCATAGATCTTCTTTCCCTCCATTATTTATGCTGCAAAGTCAGAATCAAGAAGTTTAGGTATGGTATTTATAAAGGTTTGTTAGTATGTGAACACTTGTGATGACAGAAATAGATTGTAAGCCTAATGTCATATATAGAATAAATAAGAAAGAGGTGAAAATAAATGAATCATTTTGGTGATACTTAAGAGTTTCTGTCCTTGTCAGCTCTTAAATGTCTCCCTGTAATGAGAAATATGATAAAATAGCAACGTGTGCAGTCATGATAATTCACATTCACAAAGTCATTCAAAAATTTTTAGTCAGTGAATCTAGGCCTAAACAATTTGCTGTCCCCTAATTGTTGATAATAACATGTTGATATAGTAAAACCAAAAAACCAAACAAACAAGCCACCATAAAAACCCAAATAAATTTCATATCATCTTCAGCACAGCCTTAAAACTCTGTCAGTGTTAGCCTGGTTCCTGAACTCTTTTCCTGCTTCAGAAAGGATCCTTCTAGCATAACTGAGAAACAATAGAGCAAAATGTTATTAAAATACGGAAGTCAATGATTCTTGGATGAGTTGCTGTTTATCAGTATTAAAGCACTGCTAATCCAAAAGACAAATGTTCTGAGTGTGTGTCAGCCAGATAAGAATTTCGTATAATTAGTGCTCTTAGGATTAACACAGGAGGCCTAGAGGTATGCTTTGCACATGCACACGTATGTGCTCAAGCTTCCTAAGCAAGCAAACAGAAATCAGCCTGAATCTATACAGAGAGAGAGAAAAAAGGCAGTAAAATGAAAGAAAGGAGGAAGATTTAACTTACTATAATAAAGGCAATTTAAAACAGCTTTTGATTTTGTAATTAACAGTATAGGACTTTACAGGTTAAAAACGCAAGGTCTTTCCTTTTTTTTTGTCATTGAATATTCCCATTACTTCTGCTATACAAAAAATTCTTTGTACATCAAGCATTGTTCATCTTAATTGTTAGAACCTATATCCATTCTTCACATTCATCCTTCTTAACAGCTGCAGAAATAGGAAGAGTTCAAGATAAGTCAGTCATAATTAGATCCAACTTTGTTGACATAATTATACTGGACACAAAATGCTGTCTTTTTCTTCATCAAGAATGATAATATATTTATGTCTTGTCAAGATAGCTTTGTAGGTTGCCTGAAACATGTTCAGCATGACTCATAAACAAGTACTTTTAGTTTTATTATTTTCTCGGTTACCTTCATGCTTTTGAAAATCAAGAGAATGTGTTAAAAGAAAGATTTCTATTACTTTTTGGTGGAGATTGGGTTTTTTGTTGATTTTTTTTTTGGTTGGTTAGTTGGTTGGTTGGGGTTTTTCTGTTTGCTTGGGGGGTTTTGTTGGTTTTTTGGGGTTTTTTGGTGTGATGGGGATTTTTTTTGTTGTTGTTGGTTGGTTGCTTGCTTGGGTTTTGGTTTTTTTTTTTTTCTGTAGAAGAGCTTATCTTTAACTTTCTGAGTTCTAAGAAGATATTCTTGGGGATATTCCAAACTTTCTCTACATTTATGAGATAATAAAACCATTTTATCCAGTTTGTTCTGACTCAGAAAACTGAAGTTATAAATTTATTTCTTTTAATTCAAGGACTATAAATTTTTAAAATATTTGTGATCTTTTGTTAATATATAGTGTATATTTGTCTTTCAGTGGATACATACAGCTATTTTTTAAATTGTGCAATGTTCTGTTCTTTGGAAATAGTTCTTTCATACTCACTTTTATTCCAGTGCCAACAGATTTGAAGGGTAATTTTGCACCTATCTAATGGTAAAAATTTCAGAATTTATTTCATTTTATTTATTTGTTAATGAGAAAGCATATATTCATAAAATATTTATGTAAGACAATAGGATGCTGCCTGCAAGCAACTATATATTCCCAAGATTTATTTGAAACCATCTGGTTAAGCAAGTAAAGCTATTGTATTCTGCTGTATTCTGCTTTATTTTCTCATGAAGAACAAAATTTTCTATCTCATTTTTTCTAAAGCTTTGGAGTTCTGATAGCAGATGCATTTAATTATTTATATTTTACCTTTCTGCAATTCAAGAAGCTTCACTTTTGGAATTGTCTTTGTTACAGGTTAGTACAGTTTTTGACATGAACATTAGTTCTCGAGCTGCAGATAGAGCTTTTTAATAGTGTTCCTTTAGCAGCAGTGATGCAAAGGCTGTCTCCTGCTGCCATGGGGGCAGCTGTGGCACTGAAGTACCAGAGGTAGTTCAAGGTTCTCAGTGGTTTTAATGCTTTCCCCCACACCACACAGCAAATGCCTCATTCGTTGTGACATTGTGACATCTGGCTATGGCAGGACAGTCATGTNNNNCATGTTCCCACACATCTATCCTCATGGGCAGCTTTCAAGGCGAGGTCACTCATTTTGGCTCACTTCTCATAAGGATGGGTCCATGCTGACCATGTCCCTAATCAGGGTGCAAAGCAAGGCTGATTTTGCCAGAAATCCAAGGACAAAGACACGGTCCTAAAAGTAGTCCTGTGTGACTCTAGTGTCCTGATTACATTCACGCTTGCTGCCAGCCATTTCTCTGAGACCTTGGTTGAATTTAACCTCAGGCTGGCTTTAAGGTTATATCAGATTATGATACCACTCTCCTTATTTGAGATCTACATGGAAAGAAGCATCAAATTATTTAATGATTTTGTCCAGACTGTTTGGCCTTCCTTCCAGCCTTCTTCCATCCACTTTTTCTCTCTCCCTTTTTTTTTTCTCTCTCTCCCATCTGTCCTATAAATAACTCTAATTTGAATACTTTAATGTCTAAACTGATAGAATTATCTAACTGGAAAATATAGAAACTCTGTAAGATATTAATTATCTCTTTTTAAATTATAAATAATGGAATATCCTCAATTAACTTCCATACTTCTATAAAGACCCATGAAAAACTGCTAAAATTCAAACTTCTTTCCTGTTTTGTTGAGGTTTTTTGTTATCTTTACTTCAGTGGAGTTACTTTACAGTCTTTGAAGGAGAGTATAAGTCTGTTTGTGCATCAACAATGTAAGCATAAAAGAGATCTGAGGAAATTAAATCTGCTTGTGTCAGCATTCAATCCTGCTCACTGTAATGCTCACATATGATTTTCTGCCACAGTTATATGTGCCACTGGTTTTACCATATCAATTCGTAAATTAAACAGAGATGAAGTAAGTATTTGTGGTGACTTAGCTTTAAGTGTAATTTCCTTAATACTGCATCCACTATTGATCAAAACCTGAATCAACTAGTTTATAGATAGGCTTTATGTTCAGACTGAAACTGGCTTTTTTTGAAAAGAGAAAAGATATTATGGGAGATATTACTGATCTTGTTTTATTCTTCCCAGTATAATCTAATAGATGTTTCAGAAGGTCCAAAGGAGAGCAATAATCATCATTGTCCTATTGACATACAGGTTCCTTATGTATCATTTGACAATCCAGTTAAGTCTTCTAATTACTTTTCTTTTGCATAATAGAAAAGAAAGGGGCCCAACATCTTTTTCTTACTACTTAAATGGATTTATGACCAAAAAAAATTCCAGGACAAGTTGAAGAATTTCTCTGCACAATCTATAATCACGGCTGAGGTTACAAGACTGTGTCTCTCTCTCAAGTTGCCGTTTCCATTTTCTAACTGACATGCTGTGCTGTCAGCAGCATTTGAGACTCTCATTTCTCTGTTGCCTTTCTACCTTAGCATTTAGTTGAAATCCTAAAAAAGTTAACACAGACCTCACAGTATATGTTTTTTTTAAACAAATGCTGCCTCTATTCAAATGCAAATACAATGAAAAATAAGCTAGTCCCTACAGAGAATAACCAATTTCTGCACTGCAAAGATGCCTTAACAATGAAGTTATTAAAGAAGTGCTAGTGGTTCTCTGAAGGGACCGACTTAAGAATGAAATGACAAAAGGACTGAAGAGCTGTAAAAGGGAAAAAGATAAGCCATTTATTTTCTTCAAACAGTTTTACCAGTTCACTGAAGTGAATGATGAAGAAAAAAAGAAAACACCTAGGACCTTGAAGAAAGACAAAAGTGGCCAAAGACAAGGTCCAGCAAGCTTGCCATCTTGGCGAAGAGAATTGTAAACTAGGAAGAAAAGGGAGTAGAGATTACAAGCCACAGTCAAGTGTGGAAATGGACACACATGGAAAACCAAAGATCCATGGCAACAGGAACAAAAGAGACCTCAGAAACAGAGCTGAACAATGCCTTTGTAAATGGTACATATGAAAACATCCACAGCCTCAGAAACAAGTGGAAGGAACCAGAATTCCACGTTGCTGCACAACTGCAGTGTTGTTGGATGAATTAAGACTTGGTGGAAATGGAGTGGTGTAGGGAGCAAATAAAGGTTGTTAGGAATGACAGGCAGGGAAGGTGGTGGAGAGGGTTTTGTCTTCAGTGTGGCAGAGCAGCTTGTCTGTAGGAAGCTCCCATATGGAATGGGACAAGAGACTGACTGAAAATCTGAGTGTCAGGATCAGAGGAGGACATTTGGCAGCAGGAGTGTGTTACGGGATAGCCAATCAAGATCAGAAAGTGAGCAGTGGCTGAGCATGGAAGCATGAGGTACAGGTAATATTTTACTTTGTGTTATGCCAACCACACACATCATTAGCACTCAAAGCTTTGTTCACAAATATAAAATTAATTAAGGAAACCACAAGTAATTAATAAAAGCAAACCTTCCCATCTTCTGATTAAAGATATTATCTGTATATTAAATAATGGCAACATTCTACATGGTTTGGAATCTTGCCTGTCTCTTTATTTAGAGAGCCAACAGTTCTATATATCTCTGGGGTGGTGTCATCACTGTATTGATTAGTTCCATCTCCTATGAAATAATTTAGTGCTTATGATAAGCATGTTAATTAAGATTTTTCTCAAAACCTATGCTGCCAGAATCTATTAGATAGCAGAATATTTTCTTCCAAAACTTTAGGAAATAACTAAGAAGAATGGCCAAGAGTACATTAAAGATTGAAAATACTAACTTTTTTCAAGTAGTATTTAGATTAAAATCTCCTTCTAGCAAAATATTGCCTCTAGTAAAAGCAACATTTCTATATCTAATCATATTAGTGACTATGCATTGTTACATGAAAAATAGAAAATATTTATATATAAAAATGAAAAGTTTTCATGATGTATCTTTAATGCAAAGCCAGACAACAACGGAGAGTATAAATTCTGTGCTGTAATTACAAATCTAGTGAAAATACTAGACAGAAGATCACATTCTCATTAAGGCTGTAGGTAATGACAATAAATTTTCCATGCTTCAGAAGGATGTGAAAAAATCAGAATGAGATAAAAATAGTTCAATGATTTCCACTATGTACTTGCTAAATGCTAACACTACAAGATCCTCTATCACAATTAGAAGATTAAAAAAGTAAAGAAAGCAGGTAGACACCAAACCATAAGTTTTTAAATAAAGAAAGAGAATGAGAGCTGACAACTCTTCAGCATAACACAGAGTACAGTCATGGAACTTCAGTACCATAATTCACAAAGAAGGGGACCCCCACCGGTTACCTAATTCAACACATACTCAAAACAGATATAATCATATCATGCTGGCGATGGCTGTGTCCAGACCAGTCTTGAAAACTTCCAAGTGTGGAGATTTCTCAATCTATCTGGGAAACCTCTTCTACTGTTTGACCACCTCATGGTAAAAACTAGTTTCCTAACAGCTAATTGCAATTTCCCATATCCTAACTTCTGTCTATCGCCTCTTGTCACATCACTATGATCTTCCAAGAAGAGTCTGTCTTCATCTTCTCTGTATATTCCAATAAGGTAGTTGCAAACAGGTCATAAGCCTAGTCCATAAATGGTGTTTTAGGTCAATCTGACATAGAAGCCTGATACAGGATTAAACTAGTGTAATTCCACAGTTTATGTTAGCCTTATAAAGCTAAATGTCACTCCTGCTAGTCTGTTTTGGATTTAAAATCTATATATCTATCTCAATATATGTACTAGCGCTACATAAGCACTCTTGGGGGAAAAAAAGGAGGTAAGAATTGTGAGATACATTATCAGAAAACTTGCGGCATGGTAGATGAGGGGTGCCGCGACCCTCCAAATACGTCTCCACAGGGGCTGGAGCCGCTCCGGCAGAGCCACTGCGCTTCTGGCTGACGAGCTTGGATGCACCAAGGCCCCCGTTCTGCCCCATTTGTCGAGCCCCCATTTCTGGGTGGCTGCCCGGAGGAAGCAGCTCAGGAGGGGTCAGACTCCCACAGGGGTGAAGCAGGCAGCACCAGCTTTAGTCAGAGAAGCAGCTGGCACGCACACACGCTGCAGGCAACAAAAGAGCCAAGGAAGGATCTTTAGCATGGTATTCCAAGAGGAGGTTTTACTTCCCTGTCAGGATCACCTCATCATGAAGGGAACCAGAGGCCGAAGACGAAATGGGGGAAGGGTTTTGGGTTTTTATAAGGGTTTCACGGGGTATCAGGCTGCAAGGCGGGACAGAGACGGGACCAGGGCAAAGGGACCAATAGGGAGGGACTAGGTTACAAGGGCAAATGGGAAAACAGGGAAAGGATAAAGGGACAGGGAGAACAACAAATCAATCAAAGGAACAGAACTGGGAGCAAACTGTCTCTCAGGAGAAGCCTGTCACTCAAGCCTGGGGGAGAATTCCCTGTCACAGTCCCTAATGGGCTGGGTGACCCCAACAGAAAACTATAGTGAGAAGATAATGCTATCATCCAAGACTTCTGGTTCACTTTAGTTTTGAAATCATTTTATTGTGTGTCAGGAAGACATACATTCATATGCTGCAGAGAGAGGCTGTGATGCAGAAAGAGACCCAGCGCAACTTATTCAGGTGCCTAAATTGCGCTTAACTCTTAGACACCCGGGATCCATCTTAAGCAAATTTAAGTCATCTTAGTGGACCTATGAGATACCCAGGACCCGTAGAAACTGTAAGAAACATCAGTACCATAGCCTGAGGTCAGAGTTCCATGCAGCATCTTCGGTGTGTTTTCAGCTGAAAAAATCCTCAGTGCAGTAAGGTAGATGCTTTTGAAGATCTAATGAGAAAACTAGATCTTAAATTGTAGAGTTGTGCCGCTTCAAGGGTACCGATATGCCCATTGTACATATTAAGAATTCTGATGCTTCCCTTTAAAGGGATTAATGCATTAAAATCTAAGTGCAAGCTAATTGATTTTAGAGAACATGATTTAAACTTATCCTACTTGTTACAATATCTTAGTTAGTTAGGATTAATTCAGACCACTTTAGTGCAGTGGGAGATTGCTCTCATCTTAATTTAACTGTCTAAAATTAGACATCTAGTCTAAACTGATTGTGCAAATAAGATTTTTGATCAGTGGTGACATCTTTAAAAGGCAACACAATTTGGGTAGTAGAAATCAATTCTAGGATTAAATTAATCACACTCCGTATATGCCACTTTCTCTCCACATTACATAGAGGAGGAACCAAGACCAGTTTGAAGAAGTCAACTAATTTTCAGTTGACAAGTATTAGGTACATTCTTAAAATGTGACAATATGGCTTTATTTATTTACTTATTTATTTATTATGCTAGAGAGAACCCATTATAGAAATTGGCCTCTCAAAGAATTTGGCGAAGAACTTAAGAGAATACACTTATGAGTATAAGGAAACCTGAGGCTTTTAGAGGAAGTTTACTTTTTTGTTTTTGGTCAAAAACCCCGCAAATACATACACTAAAAATTACATGCAAATTTTAAGATAATCGTAGAATTTTTTAATAAATGAGAAAAATATGAAGTAGATTTATAGACAAATTTTAAAAATTTATATTAAATGTCTTGAGTTCATAGATTCCAGTTTTTTGTGCAAATGAGGTATGCTGTGAAATTTTTGTATCCAAATCAATACCATAAAACACAGCAATGAAAAAACTAGCAAACTCTACTTGAAATACTTAATATTTTATATTCTGAATGAAAAATTATTTGCTTTTACGACAGTTCTTGGTTTTTTGGGTTACAACTCTTAAAAAAATTTAAATTTTTTCATTTTTTTCTGGGTTAATTGTAAATCCAGCTATTGCTGTTTCTAAAGCTTGAAATAAATTATTTTCTTGTACAGGTCTTCCTAAATCTTATTACCAATAAATGCAGCACTGTGATGTTTTGCTTTGATTTGTTTATGGCTTCTCTTATCAGTTTCAATGTTATTTTCAATTAAAAAAAAAGTAAGCATTGTACTTCGTCAAAGAGTTTACATGTTGAACTATCTACAAGATCTTGGGAACCAGTTTTCACCATTTTCCTGTTTACAAAATCTGTAAAGTGTAGATGCACTAAAAGCTTCTTTTCAGCAAGTATTAAAATAATGTCTTCCTACTACAAACATTTTGAAATCACATTCTCATGATTAAAGTTCCTTTTATAGTAAAATCTCATAGAGTTTTACATGGAAATCTCAGATATCCAGTGGTAGATGACTTGATTTATAAATGTTTTATGGATTACACTCTTCTTCATGATAGAAACATTGTTAAATCATCAATTTTGTGCTTTCTTGAAAGAAAAATTTCTAAGAATTTCTCTTAGAAATTTTGTTGAACAGCTAATCATAAAGGCTTTTTATTATCTCATCTTAATTCAGCAGAAGGTTATCTTGCTGTTTTGGACTATCATTTTGAAGATTATCCAATTTCTGAATCTCCTTGTCTATTTCTGTCCATCACCACTAACACTTTATCCCTCTCTTTCTGTATACTAACTTTTCAAAATAAGCCCAGACTCAAGTGTTCTGCCTTTCTGTTCTAATGGCATGCTATTCCTGTTTGCATACAGAAATTATTCCATATTTTAGCATAAATTCCCAGTTCTTTCTTCCTATTTACAATTGTACTTTTCTTGTTGCTATAAAACCCTTACTAGCTTCCTTTGTCAAACCTCTAGTTTATATATGATAACTTGTCTCTGAAGAATTCTTGAGATTCAGTGAAGACCAAAGTTCTTCTCTGACTTGATCAAGGAATTACATTAAAGCAAACATATTCTTCTAGTAACACAGAAAGAAATATAGGCATAAGCGGGTAAAAGTCTTTTTTTAACTGAACTAACTTTCTGTTCCCACTGGTATCGCATGATTTGGAAAGAAGGGAAGATGGTCAAAAGAAAGATTAGTAGAGGCTTACACAACAAGAAATCCCATGCCTGAAATTCTAGGTGGGCATGAAGGTAAGATAAATTTCATGTTCTGTAGGAGCTGGTGTTGGTTGGACGGTCGAGATGGATGGAGACGAGAGATCTCTGGAGTCAGGTCTTGGAGTATGCAGTTTATTCAAAGGGTGTGGGTGCAGGAGTGTGAGAGTGAGTGCAAGAGAGTAAGAAAGTCAGAGAGTCCGAGAGTAAGAGAGTAAGAGCATAAGAGCAAGAGTATATGAGAGCATAAGAGTATGAGTGAGTATCTAAGAGAGTGAAGTTCTCGGTACAATACAATAAATCTTCTTCTATGCTGAATATTCTAATTTCCACTAACCAATCTAGTACAAGATACAAATTCTATAGCATTTACATACAGCCTATAAGAATCATTGCATTACCATACTACGTTACATTTTAAACCCTAAAAACTGCTCTTTGGACTCCTTTTGCCAGGCTAGTGGGGTCTGCTCTGACCCTTGGACCTGCCTATATGCAGAGGGTATTGTTCAATCAAGAGGGGATTAACTTCAGCCGGCCATACCATTGTTTTCCTGTTGTTCAGTAACTAAGGCTTGGTATCTCAAAGCTTGCCTTCATTTCAATCTCGCTTATATATATATATATATTCTCAAAATCTTTTGCCAGGCAATCATATTTATAAGGCTTTCCTGTTTCATCCTCCCCAACAATGTTCCATTAGGGGTAATGTTTATGTCCAGGTTGTACACACTTTTATTTATAGATATCTGAATGCAATATTCTGCATCTTAATTTGGGATTGAAACTTCCAATAAACATGGCTAGGGAGCTACACAGACAGAAGCCTTTTCAACCATTTGAGACGCCCTAGTAAATCCAAGGCAGATGCAATATGATCAATGACAAACTTGTGTCCTATTTGCAAATGACAGATTGAGGGAAATCTAAGATATCTCATACAGCACCAGATACCTTGAGAACAATTAAAAGAGTTATAGAATGGGCTATAGTGGGAAATCAAAAATCTTGAACTAGATACGATTAGCTAATTGTAAGCATAAAGGGGTGTTTGAATTGTCCCCAATAATCTGAGCATCCATCTGGGAATTGCAGACACTATACTGGACACATGGGAGACAAACCTTTCAGGAATGGTAGCTTAAGATCAAGTCAGATTACCACAGAACCTCTGAGTTTACTAGTGCCATACAAGGCTATTGGACTGAGTTTTGATTTCTACTTTTGATCTATTCAGTCAGTTACAGCTGCAAATTTCTTTATTTTTTTATGGTTTGCAGATGGTAACATATACAGCATTTCATCACCAAACAGGACCTACTGTTAAAAATTATTTCCTGTATGTTTAAAGATGATGAAGGACAAAGAAACTTTGTGAACAATTCATAAAATAATTTAGATTATTAGGTAAACAGCTTAGGAAACAAATGGTCTAAATTTTGATGAGATTTCTAGAAATGGGAAAAATACATGTTTTTTTTTTTAAAAATCCAGTGGATAAGGCATGGATTGTGGAACCATGTCAGCTTTCTGTCATCTCTGTGGTTAGTGGAGAGAATTTATGGAGAAGCCTTTTAAACTGTGAAAGACATACAAACAAGCCGAGGCATGTGTGCAGCTTAGCTAAATCAACGACCAAGAATGAGGGCCTGAGCTTAAATGCACTCACAAAAAAAAAGGAACTAGTGGATGATGGGAAAGGCCGCTGTAGAAGCTTCTTCTGACTTTTTCTTCACATCGATCTAAACCAAGATTAAGCATCTTTCCTATTCCAAGGTCCTGACCCTGAGCATACAGAGATAAACTCTTAGACAGGAGAGAGAATGGCTCAAGTCCCAACAAAAGAAGAACTGAACCAGCACAGTGAAAGTGGTGACAGATAATGAGGGCTGGAGAATGATACTGTGATTTTGATAAAATATGGTCATAACAGTCTTTAGAAAGATATTTCAGTCAGTGATTATTTCACTCATTATTTCAATGATACTTTCATGGAAGCTAAATCAGTGCCCAGTGAAGGAAAAAGGAGGAAAAAGAAAGAAGATCTTGAAACTGTTCTTTGGAGTCTCTTTTTTTTTTTTTTGTGTTTTTTTTTTTTTTTTTTTTTTTTTTTTTGGTTAGCCAGCATTAAGTCACTTTCTACTAAAAGATAGATTGACAATATAATTTTTTCCTTTCATTTTCTCATTTTGATTTGTTGGTATAGATAGTTCATGCATATTGTCTAAAGTAGAATTTTAGTTATTTTGGGGCAGAAAATCTCATGGTGATTCCACAGAATTAGTTTATTAGTCTCTCATAATACCAGGTGTTTATATCATTTATGTGAAATAATAGAAAGAGATGGAGCTTCAAAGAGTCTCTGCAGCTGGAACCTGTAGATTTTTCAAGATTAACTTTTCTATATTTACCTCATGTAAAACATAATTTATCAGGTTCGTTTAGTTTCTGAACTTAGAACTTTTCCAGTTGTGAAATACAGTAGGTCTTCCTACTTTGCCAAAATCTAGCATCCCGAATCTCTTGAAGTAGACATTACTACTACTGACTTACAGATCATCAAAATTTAGGCTTATTAAGGTTTGTTGTGTTGACTTTATCTGGACACCAGGTACCTGCCAAGCTGCTCTATCACTTTCCTTCCCAGATGGACAGGGGAGAGAAAATAAGGTGGAAAATCAGTTGTAGGTTGAGATACGGCAGCTTACTAAAGTAAAAGTACAAGTTTGTGGATACACAAGCAAAGAGAAGGATAAAATAGGTTTTTTCTCTACTTCCCATCAGCAAGAGATGTTCAGCCACTTCCCAGGAAGCAGGGCTTCAGCACGTGTAGTGGTTGCTCAGGAAGGCAAATATTGTAAATAACAAATTTCCTCCTTCTCATTCCCTTAGCTTTTATATCTGAGCTGACATCATATGGTATGGGAAATCTCTTTGGCTAATTTGGTTCATCTGGCCTGGTTGTGTCCCCTCCCAGGATCTTGCTCTCCCCTTGATGGAGGACCAATGTTGAGAGCCAGGGCTGATGCTGTGACAGCGCTACGCAGCAGTCGCCAAAACACTGGGATGTTATCAACACCTTTCCAGCTGTCAGTGCAAAGCTCAGCACTGTGAGGGCTGCTAAGGGAAAATGAGCTCCGTCTCAGCCAGACCCAATACAATCTCCACCTCTTATTCCAAGCCATTTGTTTCATACTCAGATTCTACACAATTTATATATCTTATAACTATTCCACTGTATTTTTTTCTCGTTAGTGAAATCACTTCTTACTAATTCATACAACTTAAACTGCGTCCTTAAACCATTTTAATACACAACAATCAGATTTATACATTTTTTCATTAACTACTATACCCTGTTCTTTCACAAATAGATATTATTTTCCTATTTCTTTGACTTCCTCTGCCCTTCCAGATCCACTGGCCTTCATTTCACCTGGATGGATACTCAAGACAGGAGAAACAGCACAATCGATCTTTGGGCACGGACACAGGCCCAGCTCAGGTCATTGCTGCATGTCCTTAGTCCTCTCAAAATTTAGCCTTTGTCGCTTCATGTCTTCCTGCTACTTTTTTCCTGCAACATACAACTTACACCTCAGATTATTTTCCCCTCAAGGTTTAAACTCCTTGAGGCACACACTAGGTCTCCCAATTCTTCTGCATTATCCACCAAGTATACCCTGGTCCTTATGCAAAGACAATCCCATGAATAGGTTCGCCTTTTCCCATGGGAGGAGAAATCCACACAGCTGCAGTACAGCTGAATTTTAAAAGTATCTAAAAACAAAGAATAAAAATCCATGTGCAGTTGAGGTTTTTGTAAAAGTGTGTTTCAGATTTTTCCCCCCAAATGGTGAACTTGATGAGTTTGACACTTTCTGACAGATATGAACATTTTGAGCTTTGAGTCTTATAGAACAGTATGAAATATTTCACCTTCTTGTCACCTTTCCATATAAACACCAGAAAAAATGTCAGTATGAGAGAGATGACAGGGTGTAATACACAGAAAAAAAGGCAAAGAAAATATGAAACTGGTATTTCTTTTGTCATGTCCTTGTAGCAGCCTCTTTCCTCTCTATATCACGTCTTTCTATTTCACTGCTCTGTTTACCTCCACAAAGATTTTCGCTCCCCATTATCCTTGTCCAATCCAATTCTTTTTTCTTTCTATATTTCTCAGCATTTGCAGTCACTAATTAGAATATCAGAAGACTGAACTAAAAATAAAAAATTGCTAAATATTTAAATTAGAACTAACTATTTTAGGCTCTCTTTATAGTCAATGCAGAGAAGTATGCACCTGCAAGAATATTGCAGTTAGTCTTAATGGTCTATTTTAGAATCTTAATTTCTGTTTGATTATAAATAAAGCCTGTAGTGGCTAGTTCTGCTATGAATCTCTAACTTCTTAAAGTATAAGTTTGTGAGGGGGAATGGTCTCTTAATTTTCTAGCTAGAATAATAAAAAGGCAAAACCAGCTGCAGAGTATAAAAAATGCAATTGGGTGTACTCTGTCTTTAATTTCTTTTAATTTCCATTAAGAACTTACTTTCCAAAGAATAAACTGATTTTTTTTTTCCCAGTATCCATCCAATATTTATCTCCCTTGTTATATTTATATTTCATTAAGTTCTTGCAACATTTAGGCTTCTCAGCACTGCTCATCTGTGAAATACTTTTTGAGACACTCAGACACATTCTTTTTTCTGCATTACCACATTGTCCAAGAATACGTTTTGCTTTCTGAAGCATATGGGAATGTGGGCATTAAAGCACATGTCGGACTTCTGCTTGCACTTGCTTCCCTCATTAAAGCTTAAAACCTGCAATTTCCACATCTTTAAAGGAAGCAACAAGCTTGGTTGAAGCATTCACAAGCAAGCTTAAAATATTCACAATTACTTATAAACATGATCTGTATTGAGCACATTGACCTCAGGAGATTTTGTTGGAAAAGCCATATTTGTATATAAATAAACTAATTAGAGATTTAATGTTCAGAATATCTTATATATATCATACATAAGTGTGCATCTATTTCTACGTGTAGAAATGGTCTTTTAATTTAAAGAAAGAACATAAGTTTTAAAAAAAGGACCTGATTCTAAATTTTAAGACTGTCCTTTTTTCAGATATGGATGAGTGGGAGAGGCTGTCCTGAAGATAATTTATGTCTAAGATGAGACTATTTACTCCCAAAGAAGGCCTCTCTTTTTCAAGTGGCCTTTTTAGCCATGTCTCTATCAGATAAAAAAAAAAGAGTAGATGGATGAGATAACAGATTCCTTTAGCTGTATTTATGGTGCTAAAATAATAGGAGTAGGGTCATGGTCACCCTTTCTGTTTAACTGTCAGTTTGTTCTTCCACCTTTTTTTTTGGAGGACCCTAAGTAAATCACTAGATAGCAAAACACAGGTTCAGGGTTCAGAAAAATTTAGAGTCCTAAAGATACCTCACTCTGGAGAAAACTACCTGTGAGAGGATGCAAATAATATTATTGTGGTATGTTTGGTTGTGCTGTATGTTATGCCTGTGTGCTGTACACCCTCAAAATTTTCTCTGTGCTCACTCTCTCACCCATACAGCAATAGGTATGTGACATGTACACTAGGGCCACTAAGGTACACCAAAAAACTTGGAAGACATGTTAAGGCAGGTTTTATGTAGAGTGAACATACTCATTTTCCTTTGCAGGAGCTAACATTTGTTCTGTGGGTCAGGCAGGATTTCCCAAAACTTTTAGTTTAGCACTGGAAGTGTTTTAGTGCTTAACTTTGGTTCTGAGGATATTCTTCTACTTGGTCTGTTGTCCTCCTTCGCATACTTTGGGACTGTTGGGTTAACATCTTGAACATAAAAAATCAAAATCTATTATTTGTGCCTTAGCAAAGATGAAGAAAACATGCCATCTCTGTGTATATAAATATGTGATTGTGAACATGCAACTATGGACAGTGATTATCAATAAACAGTTCGGAAGAGAATTACATTTTGAGCCATATGCCATGCATTTTTTTCAAGCAAGACATCTGAGGGAATGAAGTAGAATTAATCACAATAAAGTGCCTTTATGTCTCTGTTCCTGAAGGCATGCAAATATTTTGCTAAGGAGGATTAAATTTAAAATTAATTTGGGAATTTTACTTTCCTTTTTGTGGGAATTAGAAAGAGCTTCTTTACTCCATTTTAGTAAATTATTCACTTACTTTTAGGGTTATCTTTTATTGGCAGCTGAGGATTCAGACACTTGCTGAAAGCTAACCAAGTGTTTAAGTGGTTAGATGAAACAAATGGAAGTTTTGAATGAGGGCCAGACCCTTCATTCTGGGAGTTAAAACATTTTTCATGGTCAAGAAGCCCACTCCTAACATTAAAAGAAAGAAAAAAATGTAGCACAAATGATAAAGCATAGTGCTAACTTTTCTAATAACTTGGAATTTTCCCTGGTTGGATGGAGGTATCTCTGCAACCAAGGATAGAAAGCAATATATTAATTTAATGCCTTCCATGTCTCTAGATAGTAATGACAGTTGCAAGGTGTCTCCTTGCAGCATGATACAGGAGTAGGTTTTATGTTACTTGGCTGTAGATAACTATTATGTAAAATCTGAGCTGTTATCCCAAAACCACTTTATTTACTGTGGGAAAAACAGGCTACTGCAGTGTAATTGGGGTTTCTAAGCATCTAACAACATGTGCACATCTTCTCCTGGTGTAAGGGGGCATACTTCCCAAAAGTAAGCATGTCAACCTGGTTTAACCATCATGTATGTGCATCTCCTGCTTTGTGAGGTATCCAGTAACATTCCATATGGTCTGTAGCTGACACTTAAAAAAAGCTTGTGTGTGCCTGTCTCTTTGTGCCACCACTTGAGACATGTTGGATATCTCAGGTCATCCAGCATGTCTCAAGTATCAATAGATGCCTATGTGGTATGTGAAGGCAACTGAACCAACATCAGCAAGAGATAAATTGCAGTCTACAAATATTTTCTTTCCTAAGCCAAAAAATGTATTTGGAATCACTAGCATTGATTACAGAACCAATCTTCACTACTTCCTTGTTTGAACTTCCCAGATGCTCTGACTTATTATGTCTTCCTGGTCTTTTATTAAACCATACCCTATCTCTTCCTCATCTCATCAAAATTCTCTGTTCTTCAAACCTTTCCATCCTCTTAACTGATCGTTGCTTCCACTTTGTTAATCTCAGCCCTGAGTTCAAGCGTTACCCTTTCACCACTGGGAAGCCCTCGCTCCTGCTGACTACAAACTGCTTTTACAGGGACCACTTTTTACCATTTATCATTTTCTTCATATCGGTCCTCCTAAATTTTTCTGTGCTTTCCTAATCTTCCATCATAAATGATGGGTTTCTCCTCATCTGCAGAGTCCTAGACACTGCTCCTCCAGTCCTTTCAGTACCTCCCCATTGTCAGGAATGCTTACACTGTTGCTCTAAGTGAAAATGCCTGTGCTCTCTCTGCCTCTGTCCACTTGCCTTCTGTTCAAATCTCAGTTCCTTCAAAGCAGCCTTTGAGGGTTTCCTGCAAACAGCTCTGGAAAACTGTAAGGTGCCGCACAAGGCATTATTCCATTTCATCTACTTTTTAACAGCATCTAACTGTAAGGGATTTTATGACTTGATCTTGTTGACACACAGACTCTCATTCAATGAAAAATGAAGGTATTTATTACACAGCTGCAGAGAAAAAAATTTAAAACTTTGGCTAAAATAGCCAAGCTTTGATGATAACAACACGGCTTTTATGGTAACGACAAACTTAGTGGGCTTTATAACTTTATTGGTGAATTTAAAGACAGAATAGTAAAAGCACTAGGTAGTATGGTTAAAAAAAAAAAAAAGAAAGTATAATAAAATAAAAAAGCTATTTAATGCTTTTATTCAGCTTTTTAATGTACTGTGGAAGGCAGTGGTTAGAGNNCTGCAGCTGTGCAACTTGATCCTGCTGTAACAAACCAAGAGGAGCTTCTAATAAAAAGGAATGTTTAAATCATTTCAATTTCTAATGTGCAGAAAGAAGCGTCTGCATTGGATTTTTCTACCATGAGTTAAAGAACAATGACTCAAGTGACAAACAAAAAATAATCCCCATTTTTTTTCATCCAAAGCTGCATTGAATTAACATTCTCTGTTACATACCCTGAAATTGGGTACTCTCCATTTTTCTTTTTTTCTTTTTTATTTTAAATCCCAACTTACGCAGTCTTACTGTCTTATTTTGCTAGCCATCTAACTTGTAAAAAGGTTTTATTCTCACAAATTCTTAAACACAGTAACAGATTTAGCTAAAAAAAATCAAAATCAGTATTTAAAGGAAAATTTAAGTACTTGTTAATGGAACTAATATCCTTCTAGAAAATCCCAGCATTTTGTGCTCTTCAATCTCATACCTTCTTTCCTATTCTGTTCTGTATTGATGAATTTTCAGAACTCTATTTGAGTTCTGAATTGCCCTGAAATGTTAGTGGTTGTAGAATTATAATTTAAATAAAAAAGACATGATTCACAGTAAGAAATCTGCATCCAAAAGATATTTTGTTTAAGCAAAGATGGAAACAAAATTACAGAATCACCTGGGAGCAGAAATGCTATCTCTGCTTTGAGCTCATGTTTACAAATGATGTTCGGGGAAGATAATTTCAATGCCAGAAGCAGGTTTTATTCTTTTCCTCCTGTGTTTTCTCAATCACCACCACAAAACAAAAAACATTCTCCATTTTAAAAAATTCAGAGAATTGGATTCCCTATCTGACTGTGAATTCTTTTGTGATGCCAAAGTTTAACCAGGATGTCCTGTATTTCCACTGATTTATTCTTATGAATGGAAGAAGGGATTAAATCCTGTAATTGGAATATTCTCCTTTTGATTTCCACTGTGTTACACTGTGCTTTAAACACTTTAAGCTTTGCAACACTAAGGTGCTTCACTTGGTTACTTGGAGGCCTTCACTTTCACCCCTGCAATCTCTCTTTCACTCAAAACTGCACAAGCTTTCAATGAAGTTGTTGGTATTATTGCCATACAATTATTCTTTTACTGCTCTTTTTCTGTACTCAAACTTGCAAAAGGTAAGTACATTATTATCATTTTGAAAACTGACTGTCACTGGGATGAGGATTTTTATCATAGACCTTCATTTTTACACTCCCTCTTTTTTTTTCTTTTTTTCCTATTTTTTTTTTTTTTTTGTGGATTTTAGCTTGTTGTCCTGGTTTGACAGGAAGGAAGTTTTTTAAGGAAGGTATAGTCAAACCAATCATGGATTAGAAGTGAATATTGACATCTGGTGTGGCCACTAAGGAGATGTGTCACCTCTGAGAACATGGGGAGATAAAGGAAAGATTCACAGAGGTACTTCCTTTTGTGTTCCGGCCAGTGAAAGGAGCAGATCTCCTCCCTCACCCAGCCCAAGGCCTGAAGGCCTGGGCCTGGGTGGGGGAGGGGCAGCCATGCGGCCTGAAGTCACTCGGCCTGAGGATGAGAGGTAGGCCGGAGCTCGGAGAGAGAGGGAAGGAGATGGAAGGGAATGGACTAAGCCAGCTTTTTGCAGGATGGAAGGGTGGAGAGACGAAGAGATGGTTCTCTACCCCCCCTTTCCCCCCCCCTCCCAGAGAGAGAGACTGCATCTGTGCCAGCCGAACGGAGCGGGGGAGGTTTCCCGGCCTTGGGAGTCCTGGAGCTGACTGCACGGCAGTAGCAGCAGAGACTTTTTAACCCTTCTCTTCCTTGGGGAAAAGAAAGCTTTATGAAACATGAATCCTCCTGTGCAGTGTTTTGGAGTGAGGAGAGAGACAGCCTGGAATTCTGTGACGTTAAAGAAATTGATGGGAAGAATTTGGTGGGAGGAGATTGATGGAGTGGCTTTGGCTGGACTTATCTTGTATAGCCATAGACTGAACAATCTGTCTTTAATACGTGAGACTGCAGTTAGGTGGATGCAGTGGCTGGATGCCAGATGAGGCGACCTGCTGCAGTGATGCTGATGCCAAGTGGATGAAGAAGGAGAGAGGATGAAGAGGGTGGGGTGATGCTCTCTGTCTTCAGCGAAGAAGACCAGGAAGAGGGTGTGGTGGTTCCCTCTGTCTTCGGAGCAGAAGACCAGGAAGAGGGTGTGGTTGTGCCCCCTCTCTTCAGAGCAGAAGAAACCCTCGGCCCCAGGGGTTATAAAATGGGGGGGACTGTTTTGTCCCAAAAAGGAGCTTCTGGTACTTGGTAAAGCGTCATTGAAGCCTGAGGGCAGTCTCAATCCATGGATGGTGGTGAGAGCACCAGACATGGAAGGACACTATGGTTTGCAAGAGAGACTCCTCTCTACTTAAATGAACTGAGAATTGATTATTTGAGTATTGGTAACCGATCAGAAAATCCAAGGTTTTGTCTGATTGTGGGAAGGGTGGAAGTTGGGAGGAGGAGGAATGTTTCTGAGAGTTTTCATGTTCCCTGTGTGTTTCTTTCCTTTAATGTAGTTTATTAAAGTTTTTTTTTTCCTATTCCTAAGTCTGAGCCTGCTCTGCTCTGTTCCTGATCACATCTCACAACCATTATTAGTAAAAAATATATTTTCATGGGGCACTGGCATGGTATCCAGTGTCTAACCATGACACTTGTCCAATAGGAAAATCAAGACTTGATGGATGACAAAGTAGATAATTGTCAGCTAAATGTGTGGTAAGCATAGCAGTAATAAATATGCACAGAACTCAGCATCAAATCAGAGTGCAATTTCTGCATCTGATCAAAGCGTTCTCCAGTCAGCACTAATAATGAGGAAAAAGTAACAGGGACTTTGAGCATGTTCCTGCAGAAACTACATAAATACTATCAGAAAAGTATTGTGAGACAGCCACCGGCTCCACTAGAGAGAGCCCCTGGAGGACTACACTAGTATGGGAGACCCCTGCCACTCCAATTCCTTGGTGCCTACTGGAGAGATCTTTCCCTTTCCCTTTCCCTTTCCCTTTCCCTTTCCCTTTCCCTTTCCCTTTCCCTTTCCCTTTCCCTTTC